>CM034046.1:12470469-12527792 GCA_019804595.1 Bruguiera parviflora | reverse complement strand
CCCATCGAAATACAAGATAAAAAATAACTCCTGGAACAGGAAAGGATGGATGTATTAAAATGCCAACCAGGGGATGAATATCATATATTCTCTATACCTATGGAACAGTTAAAGGAACTTTCTTTCCTTTTTCGCCATTCGTCATCTTGCACATGAAAAAGCCACAACCTTCAATTTGGCTCAGTATACTTCAACATTTTGTGACAACAAACTTATTTGTGCCACTAGATTATCAAGGCTGTTTAGTGACAAGCAGTACCTTGGAGTATCCAAAATCGCATATCTTCAATCGAGGAGCTGGGCTTCCATCCAACAAAGTGTTCTCCAACTTCAAATCACGGTGACATACTTGCTTCATCAACAGGTAAAGCCTTAGAAAACCAAATAGATTATCCAACAGATAATACATACCTAAATATATAAGTGGAATCAATCAATGTACCATCGCATGGCAATAGCTGACTCCAGATATAAGTTGTTGAAAGAAGAAGCGGGCCTGAACCAGAAGCCAGAGTAAAAAATCTGCACAGTAAGGATGGAGACAATAGAGAAAGAAATTTGGATATTGAAATGTAAACCTCGTCCTCGCTGAAGCGCCCAACATTGCATATTCGCTCAAATAGCTCCCCTCCAGATGCGTATTCCATCACGATGGCCAGATGAGTAGGTGTCAAAATGACCTGGAGTAGAGTACGTTCACCAGCAAGGTGAGTAACTAGCAAATTAAGATCATTCATCACTGCCTTCTCAAAAAAAAGCCTGAAAAATTTGGAAAATTTTAGCTAACCTCTTTAAACCTCACAATATTGGGATGCCTCAGGGACCTGTGATTAATGATTTCTCTTTTAACATTTTCATCAATCTGCAACAAACAGTGTCATTATGAGCAATCTATAAATATTTTCATAAACCCTGTCTTTCTCGATTAGATAAATTAGTTTTCTTTTCTTTTTTTATTTCTTGAAAAAAAAAAAAAAAGGAACCCAGAAAAAGTTCCATAAAAGCTCCAACTCATCTCTCTCTTCAGTTCGTAATCGCGTCGATTTTGCAATTATGAAGCCGACCATTAAAACTCGTGCATACTAAATTTGGTAAAACCCCAGAAAATAACCAATCAGAAAAATTAATAACTTCCCATTTATAGACGGTCAACAATATAAAATAAAAATAAAAATCCAACACAAAATCTAGAACAACACCCCCAAGGACAAAACAGCCCAAAAAAAAATGAAAATGAAAAGCGGCCGACCTTATCGCCCCGCTCAATATACTTGACGGCAACAAGCTCCTTGGTGAGCTTGTCTCTCATCAGTCTGGCCACCCCGAAGTTCCCCGACCCGATATCCCGCACGAAATCGTACCGGTCACTGTCGTGCATGATTGGCATGTCCACGCCGGGCTCCACGGTTATCGCCCGATTCCGATCCATTTCTCCCCACCTCGTCACGTACTCACCCGGTTTTTGCTCCGCGAGAGCCACCCAAGACTCGATGATCACATTAATTACAGAACTTAGCACGACGCCGTTTCTCCTTCTCTGCTCAACGACGAGTCGACTAGTAACGATTCAACATGATTCCCGGATCGCCGACGCGGTGTCGAACTCAGTGAATGATTATAGAGAGCATCTTTCTTTAAAAGTTCCCCCTTTTTCTTTTTTCCTTTAATATATCTCTCTATCTCTCTCTCTCTCCCCCCCCTCCTGTCCCTCGCAAAACAGTGGAAGAGAAGACTATTCCTAGAGAAAAGGCTAATGTGACAAAACCTACAGTGAAAAGGTGGCGGTTTTGTATAAACTACAAAGGGGGCGAGGATAAGGAAAAACGACGGCGTTTCTTTCTTTTTTCCCTCTTCACTCAATTTTCTGATGAATTGAACTTGGCTATCTTTGGTTTTTGGCTCTTTTCTTGGTCAATGACTGGAATGCCCCTGTTTTGGGATAATATTGCTGGCAGCGGTGGTCCCTGGTCCCCTGCATTGGGATGGGATATGAAGGAACTCTTTGATCGGACGGTCACGATCTGATGATTGTAATAGCCCATGCATCCTATGGATCGAGCACACCGAGGGCATTGACGCATCGACAGATCTTCTTTGACTCTTCGAATTTTGACTTCTGCGATTTGACGTCAATCCGCTGTCGCCAAAATTTTCTCTTGAAAGGGAGAAAAATAGTTAAAAACACGAAAAATGGGAAATTCGATACCGTGAAAGAGCAGCATAAATCATACGAACCCCGTTAGCTAATAATATAATATAGCCGAATATAATTCCTGAAAGATAGATAGCCTGTCAGTATTTAGAAATTGCGGGTTGCATCTGAGCATCGTGCTACTCCTGGGTGGGACTTATCTTCGGGTGCGTTGGCTGTTTGTTTGAGAGCATCTTATGGCTGCATGGTCGGGGAATTTAATTTTCATCGGCCGTAACCACCGACTAGAGCTCTCAAACAATTACGATTTGACTTGTAAACCGTGCATTCCTTCCTATCATTCGGCCAAACCAAATATCACCCCAACCAGCCTTTGACTCTAGAAGGGGAAAAAAATTGCCAACTTGGCAGAACCATTGGATTTGTAAAAGCTAAACAGCTCATGCATCATATGGGACTCGGCATCAGAACAAAGTAGTGGCAGGTATACAATATTCGCGAAACCCACAGGATACATAAAACAACAACGAACCTGCTGCGGGTTTACATGGACGGGAACAAATAAAAACTGCCATACGCACTAAATTAAACAACTCTTCCATCATCCTGAGGAGGTCCGTGACTCCATGAAGAGTCTTACAGTTGAGTAAATTAGAGAAGGCTCGGCCATCGCGCCATTCCCATAATCTCCACAAGCCAGCCTCTTTGTAACGGGTGGAATCAGGGAAATTCCAAGTTCATCGATAGATACAAGATGCCTTTCCGTGAAAGGGTTATTCCACATGAAGGTGTTCATGGCTGGGGCAACAAAGAGTGGCTTGCTGTAGTCCCATGCTCGGACAATGCATGTCAGCAAATTGTCGCACAATCCACCAGCAATCTGGATTGTTGCATGATAGAGAGAGATCAACATTATTGTCCAGTGTAATTGCATGCACAGGGAGCGTGTGTATATGAGAGGGAGATAGAGATGAGCTCTTATCAGTTTTTGTCTGAAATGAGGTGAACCTATCAAATAACTACCTTATTTGTCTTTGGGTAGATGACGGAGAAGTAATTATAGATAATTCATGGAGCAAACTCAAATATAGACAGAAAAGGGGGGCATGACTCACCTATCAACCTTTAAAAACAGAAGTAGAAATGAGCTGTACCGAGTAATAAAGAAGTGCTTTGACAAAATTATTTAGCTTCAGAAAACCGTCACTGTACCATGGTATCAAGCATCCGTTGGATTTAGTTTTTGGAATAACCAAAATAGGTGAACATGCCTATGAGAAATCAGAAACAATAAGTGCGGACTACCCAAAAGGCGTTAGTACGACCTTGCAAGTACAATGCATAGATTGTAAAGAAACCATAAATTACAAGGAATAGTCAAAAGAAGTCATATACCACCAAGATAAGAAATAAAACAGGCTACCAGCATGTATCATAAAGTTTGAAGGTTATGCAAGGTAAATTACCTTGGCAAGTGTATTTGCTGATAAAGGGGCAATAACCATGATATCAGCCCATCGCCGAAGCTCAATGTGAAGTACATTATCACCTATTTTATTCCAACTGGACCATTCATCTTCATCAGTGTAGAGAATAACATCCTTAGGAAGTGAGCCTCTATCGATGAAATGTAGAGAAGCCTTTGTGGCAACTGCCCTTACCTCTGCCCACTCAGAAAAACAGTGGCAGAGATTTCCGAATTTTATGGCAGCTACACTTCCACTAGCAGCAAGAAGAATCCTAGGTTTCCTGGGAGCAGCGTTTCCCTGAACTGGCTCCCCTTCTATTGAGGTCTCTGAGTATGCCATAACCTATCCAGCTAAAAAAGGATAGTTGCAACACGACACAAATAAAATGAGCCCACAAACTTCTCAAAAGGAAGAAATTTAAAAATTGAGAAACACAAAGTCTCAGATGTCAAATCAACAATGTACAAAAACAACTTGACATCACGCAACTACACAAGCCAAGTGATCAGTGCTTAAGCAAATCTTCACTCATAGTTTGTCACTCTTCGGACTAAAAAGGAATGTCAACTGAACGTACTGAAGAAGAATTGCTTAGCTATTTAAGGAATGAATGAAAATCACAACCCTGTAGATCTTATACCAGCCAATGCAATTTTTAGCCCAATATTGAACAAAACTGCAGAGGAGATATCCAATAACAGAAAGCACACAATACAGTAAAAAGAATGAACCTTCCTTATAACAAAAGCAGAAAACTTTAGGACAGACACTCAGATGCCAGACAAAAACATAAAGCATTTATAGCAAGGTTTAGGTAAAAGGCTCGGCTGAAAACATAAGTTCAATTCAATTACAAGCCTTTGATTCCCTTTTTCCTTTTTTTTTTTTTTTTGACAGGAATACAAAAATTGAGCATTTCCTCGAGAGCAAGAACAAGCATTCCTTATAGAAGCAGCAAATTCCAGTGGAAATTGGAAAACCTAACTGGTCTTTTTTTCAAAACCAATTTCTAATACAAAATGTCATCTTTGAAATGGATTCTGTCATAATGTTTTAGCAGTGACTCGTACCTGCCTCTAGAAGATGGCATTTTCTCAAATTTAACTTTTTTTTTTCCTTCATTACAAGAAGAATTATCTTAGAAATAAAATCAAACAAAAAATTAAAAAAAACACCCGAGAGGAAAACAAGACCTAAGAGCGAAGTGGCCGTAGATGGGAGGAAAAAGAAAGAGTGCTTGCTTCTAGGGACACGAGGCCGAGCTTCTTCAACTCAACGACCGTGCGGCTGCCGGCATCTTCTCCCTTCTTTCACTACTGTAATAAATATTCTGGCTCGGCTTTTCTATATTGTTAGCTAGGAATTAAATTGGCGTGGTGGCTAAGTTTGGGAAGATGACGGCACTGGGCGGCGGAGTAGGAAAGCAAGCGGAGGAGGCCGCGGAGCAGGAAAGCAAGCGGAGGAGGCCGCGGAGACTTAGAGGTGGCGAGACTGGAAGAGTGCGTGTAGAATTGCGAAACTGGTATGAAACGCAGCGTTTAGAACCCGAGTGTTTTAAAAAACAGTATGACAGAAAGGGAAATTATAGGCGATTGGGGGGTAAATTCGTAACAATGAAAAAAACCTTTAAGGAAGTCGCGACAACGCTAGAGCGGGGCGTAATCGCATCGCTCTCACTCCAACGACCAAACGAGAAACCGGTGAAGAGAAGCGAGCTTTTTCCTGTCTTTTTGTATTTTTTTCCCCGTTAAAGAAATTGAAGAAAAAAAACAAAATAAAAAGCAAAGAATCAAAAACCTGTCGTTTTATCCTCGTCGCTCCACGGCCTTCTCAGCAAAACGAAACTCACTCCGGTGACAGAGCCCGGACCCGTACCCGCCGCCCGAAAATGGTGTCGGACTCGGAGCTTATCGGGAGGCTGAGGGAGTTTCTTAGGAATTCGGACCTCGACACCACCACCAACGGCACCGTCCGGCGGCAGCTGGAGGAAGATTTCGGCGTTGATTTGTCGGATAAGAAGGCATTTATTAGGGAACAGGTGGATTTGTTTCTCCAATCCCATTTCCAGAATGCTGAAAACGAGAGTCAAGAGCGAGCCGATGATGATCAGACGGCGCAGATTCAATCAGAGGAAACGGAAGGCTCCGACTCGAAGGAGGAAGAAGAAGAAGAAGACGACGACGACGACGACGACGACAAAGACGACGAAGAAGTGAATAACGGAAAGAGTACGGCTAAAAGAGGGTTAGTTATTACGCAATGTGCTCTTTATTTTATTTATTTATGTGTACGTGCGGAACTAGCTATGCACGTGTGTGTGAATGAAACAAAATGTATGCTGATATCTGTGAGATTGGATTTGGGTGCAAATTTGGGTCTTAATTGAAAATAATGATTATAAATTTAAATTATAATGGTTATGCTGGTGATACATATGTGGTTAAGCTGGATGAGGATCAATTTCACCTTGAAGAATTTGCCAGTTTCTTTTATTGCGTTCGCCAAAATCGTATGCACTTCATTCCCGTAGACACAAAGGGGCTGTTTTCAGCACTCTGTATTGGTGGATATGTTAATCATGAGATTTGAAAGCCTTTTTTTTTTTCCGTGTTTTTAAGAATGTCACAAATCGTGGAGATCTCAAAACCATTAACTTTTTAAAGTCCATTCAATGCCAGTGGTTCATAATAGCATCATTTTCACTGTTCTCTGTTGTTATTCAATGCTTAGAATGACGCAAACAACACACCCATACCTGGTCTTATCACTAATGGTTGTTCTTTTTGTTTCATCTTATTAAGTCAGATCTAGTAAGCATACCAGCGAGGGTAAGAAAAGGGGTGGTGGTTTTAGCAAGCCGTGCAGTCTTTCTCCTCAACTTCAGGAATTCATTGGGGTGCCTGAGTTAGCTAGGACTGAGGCATGTCTAAACAGTTCAGGATAATTGCCCTTTTCTTTTCATTATTTGACATGTAATGAGGGATCACCAATTTAATCTTTATGTCAGGTTGTCAAGCAACTATGGGCTTACATTAGAGAGAGAGACTTACAAGACCCCAAAAACAGGCGGAATATAATTTGTGATGAGCGATTGCATGCCCTTTTCGGCGTGGACTCCATAAACATGTTCCAAATGAATAAAGCCCTGTCAAAGCATATCTGGCCATTGGACTCAGATGATGGTAAGTTTCTATTCTTTTTTTTCCCCTACCAGTTGTCATATCCTTGTCATTTTAGATGTCTGATGGGAGCAAGAACGAAGGACCTTTCATTGTCTATTTGTTCTTTGGTAAGTAGAATAGAAACAATTAATTCCCTTCAAGCACCAGCAGACTTCAATCCAGTGGTCCTTGTTATATCCATAATGAACTCATTCCTTCTTTTGCAAAGGATGATGTGGTTTGTTCACTTGATACTTGTTTAGCAGTTTATGAATCTAGAAAGAATATCTGTTCTGTTCACTATAACTTGCAATCAATGCTGTCATTAGCTCAATTTCTCTGCTGTCAATAAATATATAAATCCGCTAGTAACAATCACTATACATATCTCATGGAACAGTGATTCCAGTCAAGTCTGCACCAAAGGAAAAGAAACAAAGGCATGCGAGAGAAGAAGGTAAGGGGTATTTTTGGTTTTCTAAATCAACAGTTCCTCCTTTTCTTCTTTTATTGGTGGCAATAGATTTTCTGTTGTGAATTCAATGACAAGCAGGTGCCTTCAAGCTTAATCTAGACTGTTCTCTTTGGGTCAGGTTCAAAATTTGGCTTCATCATCTGGATTCAGTTTCATAACATCATGGAGTTGCTTTTTGTAACTTTATTTGATCTTACTAAGGGAAGCTGTCATGTGTGTGGTTTTTTTGAAATTATTTGCATGTATAGCTCTGACCAATATATTACCTGCGAACTCATTTTCACTGAAATTTAGCATGTTTGCCAACCGTGTCTGAGTGCCAGATGAGCCAAAAAGAAAAGAAAAGAGGCAAAAGGGAGGGAAGTCAGGCTTCCTTGCTCCTCTTCAACTTTCGGATGCTCTAGTAAATTTCCTTGGCACGGGAGAAAGTGCATTATCACGAGCCGATGTTGTCAAGAGAATGTGGGATTACATAAAGCAAAACAACCTACAGGTATGTGGTTGCTGTTCTGGCGAGACTTTGTGTCATGATATGGTAATTTTTGGTAAACAATTAAAGCTTGTGCAATACTTTGTACACATTTGAGCACAAACATATGTGCAACCTTTCTGAATTTCCTCTTTTGTGCCACACTGGTTTGATTTGAGGGGCAAACATTAGTGTAATAGTAAGTTCATTCCATTTTAATGTGGAGGTCACAGATTCAAATAGTAAAAATAATCTCTTTTCAAAAATAGGGTAATGATATACCCCACAGTTTGGGATTCTTGTGAACTGGGACACCCTTTTTTATATTGATTTGATTTATCAAGTGTCCTGGATGCCCCAAGACATCTTGTTTATCATATCTGACCATGTATCTCTCATTCCTTGCATGCACATGGGATTCTTAACTTTTGTGAAGTGTATGAAAGTGGGAGCTTAGCATTCAATAAATGCAATTTTGCTTAAAATTAAAAATCATTGGTGAAATTTGGTATGGTACAGTCTTTTAGTTGGATGACTCTGCATTATGGTTGGGCTAGCCTTTTGCATTCTAATCTTTTGGAGTCACACCTAATCCAAGTTAGGTGCTACTACTTGCAATTGCTATGAAAGAAGCCTAAAATGCAAGTGTTAGGGTAATGGTATACTTTATTATGATCTAAAGGTCACAAATTTGAGTTGTGGAAATAATTTTTATATACAATGATGAATAAGGTTATCTGGCCTTTCTATGGACTCCACAGTATGGGAGTCATGTGCATTGAAACTCCTTTTTTGGCCAAGAAATGACCCCACAAAAAGGCTTTTGAGGATTTATAGCATTCTAGTTATGCTTAGTAATTAGCCTTAATAGATTCTCTTGGGTAGAACATCACATGCATTCGCGTAGCATAATTTGAGCTTTTATTTAACTTGTTGCCGAACTACTTCTCAAGACTTCTCTCTGCTTGTTTGAAGGATCCATCTGACAGGAGGAGAATAATATGTGACAGGAAACTCAAAGAACTCTTCGATGTTGACTCCTTCAATGGCTTCGCTGTTTCAAAACTTCTATCCGCTCATTTTGTTAAAACCTAAACACCACTTTGCTCCTATGCTGGGATCACTGACCTAGCCCAAGGAAATTGGGTTTTGGGCCGTTTGCCTGCATCTTCTACAGGGCAGAAGGGCTATGAAGTTTCCAATATTTGGTCTCTGAAGTTTCAATCATTTACAGGGTGGATCTCAGTCTCTGGAGCTTTCTCATGCGCTTTCCTAACTTCTTTTTCGCTGTTCAGGATCCAACTTCCGGGGAAATAGGTCATAGAAATCTGAAATATGTAGGCGTGATATACCCTTTCTATCCGTGTGGAACTTGATAGGCCAAGTTTTGGGCTTTCACGTATGCATTTTTTTTATGTTTCCTCATGTTTGTGATGGGTGCGGGCTCTGCGAATCTATCATCGGGACAAGACCGGAAAAACATGTCTCATCAGGACTTTAAAGAGCATCGTACCGACTAACCACATACTGGTGACAGCGAAGTCATGATTCATGGCCTACAAATTAAAACTTAATTGGTACCTAATGGTAACGTGTCCGCGCATCATTAAATTTAATCGGCTCACTCTGCATTTCGTGGTTTACTGCTTGACAGAAATGAACTTCGCCTGTTCTAATAAAATAAAATGTCGATCTTAAGGTCTATAATAATGGACTTTTCGACGCGTTTAATAATGTAAGGCATAGTGACTTCCGTTGCCGGGAATCGAACCCGGGTCTCCTGGGTGAAAGCCAGATATCCTGACCGCTGGACGACAACGGATTAGATGACGAGGAAAAACTAGATTACAATTTTTCTAATAAATTTTACATTAATAGCACCATTTGAACAAATTTATTCTTTATTGGATCATGTCCAAATCTCTTCCATTTCTTTTTTTTTTTTTTTTGGGTGAGCAAATTTCCATATGTCGTCCATGAATTTTAGTCTACACACAATTAACACGGTTCAATAATGTGAGGACCAGCTCTAAGAACCTGACAATATACGCGAAAAGAAGGCACAACCAGTGGCTGCAACTTGTTGTCATTTAGCACATAATAATAAGGGCGCCTGATTTGGTTGTCCTTTTAAGCAAAAACAGACAAAACTACCATAAAAAAATCAACCCCAATGCCCCAGAAAGAATCCTTATCTCCAATGGAGATATATGTGCAATGCATATCTCGTGCGTGGAAAACTAGATGCCTCTGGACAAGTGTCAGATCACAACAAAGAATCTCGAAGTAGGAATAGAAACTGATGCAAGCTGTGTTGAATGTTTTGTTTGGAAATTATTGGATGTGTTCTGCAATGAAACTTTCCCTCCCGTCAGACCAATAACGCACGAGTTTCCGCGGAGGAATCTCACCGGTTGCCACGTGGTGACCACCGAAATTTGTTAAGAGGATATTTTCAGATTGCACCAAGTGATTTTATCCTTACGAAGCAAATTTAACCATAGTAGGAGCTTGAGCCTAGTTTTTTTTTTTTTATTTAATATTTTTTAATATATCCTCATCCAAAAAGACAAAAAAAAAAAGAAGAAGAAGACTTTAACTACAACTATTTACTATTATTTTTTCATATATATTAATACAAAAGTGAATTTATATTGCATTATAAATTTTAGAAGGTTTAGGACAAGAGTACCCAATTTAATTTGCCTATAAACACATGTAAATGTTTATACTCACGATTAAATCAAAATCCTATATGGTCACATAATCTACAGTCGTGTTACATAAATCTCTCCATTTAATTTGAGTGGTCATTATTAAGGAGTTAAACGTTTTTAGTGGATATATTGGTTAAACGGAAAAAAGGAAAAAAAAAAGTTCAGTGGATAAAAGTTAAAAGGTTCAAATATTGCCTCTATGAAATTCCGTACGAAAATATCTTTTGAATTCACGAGAGTACCTCATAAATTATGAGGCTTATCTTTTTAGTGAACTGTTGAGTTTGAATTTTGGTTTATGATTAATGATGTTATTTTGTTTAGAATCTCTTAATTTAATGTAAATAATCTATCTTTGACTATTTTAGTGACTTATTAAGTTTAAATTCTTTTTAAAGATTCGTGAGGTTAATTTTTTTATAATATTTTAATTTAATATAAATAATTTATTTTTATTAAGTTAGAGAGTTAGTAAATAAAAAATATATAAAATTAATTTGAATAAAATTTATGTTTATATATATATATATATATATAATTTTATTTTTTGACAAAACTACATTTTGAACCTGAAAAATAACTCACTTTTTTCGCTACATCCCTCTGCCATGAAATCCGAAAATCCCAAAAAGCAAAAAATCGCTATTCAACTTTCTTCCAAAATGGGAGAAAGGAATGAGAATCACAATTCGCCACATACTCTATAAAAGCAAACAGCATCCTTTAACCAAAAAAGTAAACAGTACCCTCACTCCGATTCTCAATAAATATACTTAGTTCGAGTCACTGAGGTTACTGAGTTGACCCAGATACGCGACAACTCGTGCGTGATTAAGCGAATCTAGGCTCGCTGCATCTGACATTCTTCCATGTAAACGGATAATTGTCCCCCTCTCTCTGTTCGTTGCTGGGTTTATCTGGTCAATGTTAGAGAGAACATCAGAAAAAAGCAGAAGTAACAAGAAAAGGACAAGAAAAAGGAAATAAACAAAACAAAAAAGTGAAACCAGAAAATGGAATTGAGCTTGGATTTGAGTTTGGCTTATGTCCCGAAAACGATCAGTGAATTTCTTAGGGAGGTTGCAAGGATTAGAGATGGTAGCCAAAGGCTATCAAAGCTTGATGATTATGTGCAGAGTTTGGAAGAAGAGTTGAGAAAGATTGATGCTTTTAAACGCGAGCTTCCTCTTAGCATGCTGCTTCTGAACGATGGTACGTTTCATCTCTTTAAAATCCTGCGTTTTCTGAACATGGGTTTCTGATCTTTCTTTGTTTTGCTTGCTTTTTGGTTGGTTTGCAGCTGTTGCCAGAGTGAAGGATGAGGCAATGCAGTGCAAGGAATCAAATGATCCAGCACTGATTCAGAAGCTTTTGCCGTTGAAAAGGAATTCCGGTGAAGAAGATGCGGTAAAGTTGGGGATAGATGCAAGTGATAAGAAGAATTGGATGAGTTCTGTTCAGCTTTGGAACACTCACAATATCAACTCTGACGGGCAAAAACAATACTCAAAATCTGCATCCAAACAGGTAATTCGAATTATTGCACCTTTTTTTAAAAAATAACATCAAATAGAATATAAAGGTTCTGGCTTTTGTTTTTCCCTGGGTTTCACAAGATGGGTTTTTGATTTTTGTGTCTTTTGTCATTAGAGGAGTGATAATGATGATGATCGGTCCACTTGTGAGAACCCAGTTCAGTTCTGCCACTCTAGATACAAGGGAGGATCATTTGTGCCTTTTAAGGCACTTCCTGGATTTCAAGGAAGTGGAAGGAAGGAAGAGAAAGAGGTTGTTTCACAAGTCACTGGACTTTCTCTTGTGGCTCCAGTCTCTGAAGTGGTGCCCCGCAATTTGATATCGGAAACCATTGTCCGTAAGCAATTGAAAATGCAGAGTTTGTTGCAGCAACAACAGAGTTCTAAGAAACAGAGACGGTCCTGGTCTCCGGAGCTTCACCGGCGTTTTGTTCATGCCCTTGAACGACTTGGAGGGCCTCAAGGTGAGAAGCTTACGAAGAACCTGTGTGTGTCTCTCTCTCTCTCTCTCTGTTTGATGCTTGAAATTGAAAACGTTTCGGATTTGATGCACTGGAGTGTCAGTTTTCCTAGTTCTCTTTAGTCTTATAATACATATGTTTGGGCCTTTTACCCGTGAGATTTGAGGTTTTTTTCTTGAAAATTGCATTCCATGTACGTTCGAACCACTAGGATGTGCTGATGTGATGTGCAAATTGAGTTGCAATCGAACGGCATTTAGGCAATTAGTCTTGAACTTTGGTTGCTAAGACTAAAAACTCAGCTCTTCCTGGTTTCTCTCTCCTTTTTTCCTTTTTGTTTTCTCTACAATACAATTTTTATCTGCTTTCTCATCCTAATTGGGTTGTTCTGTATTTAGTTGCCACTCCAAAGCAAATTAGGGAGTACATGCAAGTAGATGGCCTTACTAATGATGAAGTTAAAAGCCACCTGCAAGTAAGTTTTCAACCAATGAATCTCTTCGTGTATAACATCTTGTTTATAGCCTACTAATGCGAAGTCCTGTACCTGTGCAGAAGTACAGGATCAATACCCGCAAACATCCTGCTTCTCCAGCTGCACCACCAAACAGCTTGTGCGCTGCCCAAGACCCTATTAATCTAAGCAGTTCGCGGTCTAGTTCTCCCAAAGAACCTACTTCTGCCAACGAGTCTGCCTAGTTGGAATGGCGGCATTTGTAACAGGAGACAACTATATATGATGATCATCTAATTCTGACCCCTTGAGTTTTGCAGATACATGAATAATCACAGGAATAAAGTAAGTTGACAGAGATAGGAATTCATGTTGGGCCTTTTTTTTTTTTATCCCCTGACCATACCGTAGAGAGGCAATAATGATATTTTGCCGGTACCATTGACTATTTTAGCTCAATAGTTCTTAACCCAACTCAAGTTCTGCCCCTTATGTATGTTGTTGTTCATCAGCTTTGTTTATCATGGATTCCAGTTACATTGTTCTCCCTGATAACATGCTATTGTTTTCTCTTCAACTTGGTTTGTGGCTTCAATCCAGCTCAGTCATGGACTGGTCTTTCTAATCAAATCTACTAGATTTTGTTCTTTGATCACTTGAAATTTCCACTTTCACTTAGCAATGACATGAATTCCATGGAGGGTCTTCGCCTGCTGCTTTCTCTCCGTTGAACTTTGAGGGGAGAAATGGGTCGGGTCGTTTCGAGTTTGGGTCGAGTTGAGTCAACGAGTCTTGCAATTTTTATTGCCCTTCCGCGAAGGGGATCTCTAGTGCAACTCGACCATTGTTAGCTGCTAAGTTGATATTGCGAACTCAGCCCAAGGACTTTGCCTTTAATATCAATCGACTCGGCTTGACCCGATTGATCGGATTGTTGGCCCAGCTCAACGAACTGGCCATTAGATCGGTTCAAGTCGGTCAAGAAACCAGTCGGCACACAAACCCGACAAAAATCAGTTGACATGACCGAATTTTTTAGACCCAAATTACCCGTAAAACCGGACAAACCAAATCTAGCCGCCTTTCAATGAAATGCCGCTTCATTGGCACAACGGAGATGATGACCTCAGCCATCGGCCATTGATGATGTTACCCATTTACACGTGCCCAAAACCGGATTCAGATCATTCAATGCATTACATGATATAGAATATTGATATTTAATAACTTCAACTTTATAATTTTAAATGAAAAGATTTTTCCGAATACATTAAAATTTGTGTAACATATGAAAGGTTTACTGAATCTTTGAATAAATATTATTTCTGGGTGTAACAGAGAATTCAAAAACGTTACAAATTTTGTAAATATCTTTCAACCTTAGAGTAAAAACACTCTGAGACATAATTTACCAATTAGGAAATTATAAAATTATTAAATTTAAAAGTTTAAATTTTTGTCAAAACTCATATCAAAACTTATCAATCATAAAATTTTAAAATTATATAAAGAGATTATTTAATTAAAAAATTATTTTATTAAATAAAATTTATAAATAGATTATATATTAAATTTAAATATTATTTAATAGTTATAAGTTATTATTAGTATTTAAATTTATTTTAATTGTCAAATTTAAATATAATTTCAAACATAAAGTATACTAATGACTATTATATGTTATTTAATCTCAGAGTATCTTGTCCAATGTTTTTTTTTTCCAAAAAAAAAAAAAAAGTCCTTTGTCAACCTATTTAAATAAAAGTTATAAAGTATGGGCAATGTTAGCTTCTTAGATTTTGGGATAAGCAAATGTAAGTATTGATGAGAACTTATATCAATAATTGGTATAAAGTTAGCGTGAAAGGAATACGTAAAAGAAAACAAGTTAAACACAGGAGTTAATGTGTATGACGGCAAATCGAGAGAGGTAGATACGGGCTGTAACCGAAGAGGCAGATGCGGGCTGTAGCTATTGAAATTTTGGCCCTGCGACAGGCAACATGATGGATGGACTTTAGATGAGTGCCTTCGGCTCTTCACGACCGGTCGAGAAAAGTGCCAGGCGTCACAAATCTAGCCCAGCCCAATCACGCAAAAGCAACAGCAGACCATTAAACGCAGCGTTTTATCAATCAGTTGGGATTGTTATTTTATTATATTGGAAATAAAAGGAAGTATCTCTTTAAAGGCTTCTTTTTCCCGAACAAACCCGAAAGCCCTTCCGCTTCTTTAAACCCACTCTTTTCGCTACTGTATTTTCACAACACAAAATTCTTGTGATTGCAGCAGCAGCCGTAATTTTTGTTGGTTATGCGGGAGATTGTAAGTATACAAGTAGGAGGTTTCGCCAACTTCGTTGGCTCTCATTTCTGGAACTTTCAGGTTAAACTGTTATGTTTTTTTTTAATTTTTTTTTGGTTTTGTGTTTGGTCTTTCCTTGTTAACTTGAGGTTTAAATCTCGATTCAATTGGCGTAGGATGAGTTGCTCGGGTTGGCCGAGAACCCGGGTAGCGACCCGGTCTTCGAGAACCACCAGGACTATCTAAATATGGATGTGCTGTACCGCACCGGCGAGACGCAGCAGGTGGCCTTTTTTTTTTCTTCGTACTATTATTTTCTTTTAAAATCTCGGCTTCTACTGCTCTATTCAGTTTTGCTGTTGTTGGTTAGAAAAAGCGATTGAAGTAGTGATTGTTAATGGAGATGAATTGATTTCTTGCTTACTTGCATTAATTGTTTGCTTAAACGCGTGCAGGGGATCCTCACTTATACTCCTCGGCTGCTCTCCATTGACTATCAAGGTAGGCCACTCGTGCGTCCTAAATGTTGCTGATCGCTCATTAAGATTTACTCATTTGTGAGCTTAATGATTAATTAACAATGTTGTTAAAGGAACATGCATATGTACTGGTATGGTGGCTGGTGTTGTAGTCATGGATTTATAAGTCTGGTGCTGGAGGCCGTGAAGTATGTGGAATGGGAAGAACTTTAGTATATAAGTTGGATATGAGCTCTTATTGGCAGGAAAAAATGTGCAAACCTTCAAGCCTGATTAAGAACTGAGCTGGGTCCTTGGCTATTTGACATTGCAGGATCCCTTGGATCTATGAGTTCACGCGGTACATTGTATAATTGGGGTTTGTCAACACCATCAGAAGTTCCCACATGGTGAGATTCTAATATGTTTTCAATTTAGACATCACCTTTTCTTTTTTAAATATTGGTTATCATCATTTGGTCAGGTTCTTCAATGTCCGGGGCAAAGCTTACTTTGTGATTCGTTTAAGAAGATGGCCTTTCTGGTGTTCATACATTGTATCTTTGGTTCCACCACCTTATGGTGGATCCTTTATGGCATGACTCTCAGACTTGATATGTTGCTTTAGATGAGTTAAGAGCCTTGTACTGTGTAAGCAACAATATAGACTTCATATCTCAACATATGCTTGTCGTGGCTATTTTTCTTGGATTACAGTGTATTCAAATGCTATTTCTATGCACATTAGTTAAACACGGTTAAGAAATTGACTGAGATCGCCAAGTTCAATTTCTGCTGTGATTTCTTTTTATGCTACTGACTCTAAGCATGTGAAATTTGCTCCATGTGTTTTCATTGAGTTTGTATATATTTTTGGTATTCCATTTTCAATTTTTCCCTGAGATGCTGACCAGTTTGAGAATGTGATGTTAGTACTTGTTTAATAGCTCTGAATTAAACTTTCCAACCATTTTTTAATCATATAACTCAGTCATTGCCTCATACTCTAATCTGTTTTAATCATTAGCAATTATGTTTCTGCTTCTTATGGCATCCAAATGACTAAATGTCCAGGACAAACATGCAGGATTGGCAATACATCTACTCATGTGTCTGAACCTATTAAGAAGAATTTGTTCTTGCAAAATTTGTATGATGAAGAGCAGGAGAATTTGAGGTGCCCTAAAGGTATTGAAAAGGGGAAGAGTGATACTGGAAAACAGATCCGAGATCAAGACATGGTGGAAAGTTTAGAAAAGAGCGTCTATTACTGGACTGACTTCTCAAAGGTTCACTATCATCCCCAGAGTCTATATGAATTAAGTGGATTGTGGATGGATACAGGGGAATTTGATAGCTATGGAATGGGAAGGGATATCTTTGCTGAGAGTTTACGAGGAGAAGAAATAATTGAGAGACTACGTTTTTTCGTAGAAGAGTGTGACCATATTCAGGTATTTTTGCTTACAATATGTTGACACATGGCATTATATGCATGTGTATGTGTGATAAACCAATATATCATTTCTAGTTAATTGTGTTGTCACTTTCAACTTCTTAAAGTGATTTTCCATTATGCTTCTGGACCTGATCTTGCTGTACTTCAATTGATTTAGATGTGAGATTGCAGTTATGAATTTCCCCTTACCTATATATTTTCCTTTTGATTCTGAATCTTTGCTTTTTGCAGGGTTTTCAATTTATTACTGATGACTCTGGAGGTTTCTCTGCTTTAGCTGCAGACTTCTTGGAGAGTATTGCTGATGAGTACTCAAATACACCAGTCTTGCTCTACACCGTGAGGGCTCCTACTTCCTACATGAAACCAAGAAGCCAAAAGCAGATGATATCCAGGAACATTCATGACGCAGTTTCTTTTTCAAAACTATCATCCTTCTGTAACCTGATTGTGCCAGTCGGTTTACCCTTACTGAGTAGAGGTGAGCAGAGTTATACTTAGATGATCCTTTAATCTTCCTTTGTGTGTAATATACTGGTTTGTTTCTTTTAAAGCTTTCACTGATTTGCATGCAGTATTGGAAGCATTCAGTGAGAGATGGGAAGCTTTTCTATTTGAGCTAGTTTTACAAACTGATGTTGAATCAACTATTAGCTTTTGTTCTTTATCAGTACTCTTAAGTTGTCTTCTTTAGTTTGAATTTTGTTTTTATGCCCCCCCCAGGCCCCTCCTTTCTCTTGTTTGGTGATGGTAATCTTTATCTTCCTTGTTGCTAAAGGTAAAGCTTCATCATTCCTCTGCATTCAAGATGAGAAACCTTACCACTCCAGTGCAATCTATGCTGCTGCTGTACACTCTGTTAGTCTTCCTTTCAGAATGGAGCTGCCTGGACCCACAGCAGATTCATGCTATACTTCTGGTGCTATGGATGTGAATGGGTTGGCACAAACTTTAGCAGGACAAGCTAGGCAAAATATGGTTGCTATTCTGGATGTTGCAATGCCGGCACCTCCTATGGCTGGTACTTCCCTGGATATATTCTCATCTGTACCCCTTATTTTTTGTAATGAATTTATTAATTATTAAATATTGTAAACTCCAGGGAAGCAGGCAGAGCCATCATTGCTGCAGAATTTGCAGTCATTGACTCCAGAGATAGTGGAAGTGGAAGATTCACAGGCAGTGGAGTCGATAACTGTTCATGGTGCCTTTGGGTTGGGTATGATATCATAGTTTTTGCATGTATGAATTAAGATATTTTCAATAGGTGCAGATCTAATTTCAACAGTTTAATTAAGGCCATATGAGTGATTTTTTTTTCGGTGGGTGGGGGGGGTGTTGGGGATTTTACAATCCCATGGCAAATTCTCCTAGTTACAAAGAACAGTTTGTTTGCTTGCAATATTCCCCAAGTAGTCTTGCCTATATTATTGGAACTCTACCTTATTGTCATCCACCGTAACAAAACTAATTCTGGTATTGCCCCTTTCTACTGCATGGTAAACTGTCCATGCCTTCCATAAATCTTAATGGTTTGCATTCTGCAGGAGGTGCCCGGGCCTCGCTCTCAGAAGTTACTGACACAGTTAATGCTGCTTATGGTCACTCAATGGGAAGGCCTTCGTTTTGTAATCTGTCAATTACTTGTTGTCCTCTTCCGGTGCCATTGCCTTTTCCTTCAATCTTTAGTAATTTTGTTGGTGTACAAGGTGAGCTGTTGGGCTGTCCTATTCCTGGTTCATCACCAAGGGGATCACTTGATGTCCATTCTGTACCTGTGGCAGCTAGACTCCGTTCAAGCAGTGCTGTTTTACCCTTTTTGCAAAACAGATTGAGCAATCTTCGTAGGTTTGGAATCCAGCAAGGAGCACCTGGGACCGAGATAGTTAGAAACTGGGGCTTTGGGAAGGATGAAATAGAAGACATCGAAGAGGCACTGTCCAAAATGGTTATGACACTGGATCCCAGTTCTCAAGCTTCCTCCGAGTCTGACTAGGTCCTGTGCAGGTAAGTGGGAAAATGAAAGTAACTTCCGTTTTGTCCATCTTCATTATCCCTTCTTCTTCTTCTTGTGTTCTATGCATATGAGCTTTGTGAAGTAGACGATAGTCATGATTTCTCGCTACTTTTTGTTTGTTAGAGGTATAGACGTGGTTTAAAGTTAACAAGTTTTCTTTTTCAATTTGTGTATATTAACCTGGGTTATCATTTGTCTACTTCAAGTTTACGACTCTGAGAGAGAGAGGTCAGTTTATATTCTTCAGTCTTTAGCATTTGCCTTCACGTCACGTCACTCCCCTTTTCTTCTACACTAGGAAGTAATCGAATATGCTTTTCTAGTTTAGATAGAAATTGATTTCTTTTTAGCACAACTAGATAATAGATTTGGAGGCACCTTAAGGTTAAATGGCCTCAAGACTCATATATCGGGGCTGCGGGTTGTACGTTCCAAAATGCATTTCCCCAGAACACGGTGAAATAAGACACTTTCCAAACCTGAACCTTTCTTCCTCTACTATTCAATTCATTTGTGAACCAATAAGCTTGTGAGTTGCACCTAAGAAGAAAACACGAACAAAACGCGATAGCTTTAACATTTGTCGGTACTGTGCGCGCTCGGGAAGTGCGTAACAAAAATTCTCAGATTGGCTTCAGGATGCTCCAAACCACCAACGGACCAAACAAAGTAAAGATTGTCTGCTTACAGTGAAGAATTGCTTCAGGAATAGCAAGAAGGCGTAAAAAACATCTAGTACGGCTTCTTGCTTTCAAATTGCTGCTGTTGCTGGGTTTGTGGAAGCTGCTGTTGTGATTGTGGATGTGGCTGAGCCTCTGTCTGCTGCGGCTGAAGAAAGAGCTGTTCCCGAAATTGACGGTGGTGATACCCTGCTCGTGGCTGAAGCTGAGAAGGGTTCTCAATGTCAAATGTGTCCGGTGCCGAAGGAGACGACATTGTAGCAGCGCCAATATGTTGGAATCCAGTAGCAGTAACTGTACCCGAACCCTCAAACCCACTCCCACCATTAAACCTTAGAGGCTCTAGTTGCTGCTGCTCTCTAGCCGGCATGACATCAGTCAATTGCTGAGCCGCAAATATCTGCTGCTGCTGATGTACATGATGTGGCTGAAGCTCGTGTATTGCCAGTTGCCCGCCATGGACTTGTCCAATAGGAATACTCGTCATTAGCATCGGCATCGGCATCATGCCGTGTGCCATCACAGACGAAGAAGACGGATTACCCATTTGCTGTTGTGTCATAAAAGGAGGCGAATGCAGAATAGGAGCCATTGCTTGGGGTCCAATATACGTTGCCAGCTCCTTCTTGGCGGTCTCAAGTTCACGATGGAGTTGCCTGAGTCTTTGTTGAAGGAGGGAGATTGGGCCCACACAACCATACACGGGATCTTTGAGACGGGCATTAGCCTCATAAACTAACGATCTCACGGCATCTTCTCGTTGGGTGACGTTGAGCCCTTTCAGAAGCTTAGCGACATTGCCACGGCCGAAGACCTGGTGTACATTGACGAATTTTTCAGGCTGGTCCACTGGAAAATAGGGTGCAAAGACACATTCTCGAGTGCACTTTTGACGGAGAAACCTACAGGCCGCACATGGCGAACTTGATGATGACATGCTATATATCTGCTTCCTCTTAGAGACTACAAGCAAAAGCTACTAGACTAAGAATTCATCGTTATAACATAATGATCAATAGGAGCGCATAATAGAGTCGATTATCAAAGATTAGTACAGAATTATAAACAAGAAGAAATTCAAAGAAAACAAGAAAGTGCGGAAATTGATTTAACTAAGAAATAATTAGATATACATAATTTCACTATGTAATCAGACATTGTTCTAAAACTTAAGACATATGAGGTTCGAATTTTATACTTCATCCACAAGTAAATTCCCCTCCTCCATTTCAATTTGTCCAAAAAAAAAAAAGAAAAAGAAAAATTCCTTTCTTCCCCTCCTCCATTCCAATTTGTCCAAAAAAAAATCCCTTCTTCTCCCTGGTCATTATTACATTGCCGCCATTAATCTCCTATCCGAACCTTTTCTTATCTGGCATAAGTGTAACCTACCCGGATGCCTAAAACAAAAGATGGAAAGATACGGAGAGAAAACGAAGGACAAAAACAAAAGAATCATATATTTTGGCCTCGGATTCATTACCTTAATCAAAATGTGCAATTCCTGAGATGGGTGCCTATGCAACTTTCTGCGGACGACGGTCAACGTCACCGCCACCACAAACGACTGTGACTCTGAGTAGACTAAACCCTTCGCATTTTCTATAAGAGACGTTCGGTACATTCTATCTAATATTCTAATTCTTTTGAGAGAGAGAGAGAGAGAGAGGGGGGCAGGAAGGCTGGCTCCGTGGCATAGGGTCCAAACGAGCGATAATCTCGTTACTATCTTTGATGCGATAGGATCTTAACCGAAACTCTTAACAGAAATGGGAGAAAAAAAGAAAAAAGAAAAAAGAAAATGATGAGTGTTTGTTAGTTTTTTTCATATTATATTATCTTTTATTTTTCGATTTTAAGGATAAGAAGCTGTTGGCTTCACATGGTTAGGATTTGAGGTGTTTCCATTTCAGCAATATCTGCCTAATTATTTTGCTTGATATTACGCAATTATTACGCATGTTTGAATGAGCTACAATTATCTTTTAAAAATATTGTATATTTTGCAAATTCAGTTCATTTTAGAGTTTCTAGTGTATAACTTTTTATATATAAATATATATATATATACGTATATATATTTTTATTTTTATTTTTTTTGAGGGGTCAAGCGTACAAATTGTTATAACTTGCATCCATATGCTCCCTCGTCTGGCATGGCTTGGTACGACTAGTCTTGTTCTACGCATTGAGTGGTGATAAGGAACTGGCTCATTGGAGTTTGGGCCATAAACAAGTTCTGGGCTATCCAATCAGCCCACACTATAACGCCCTACGAGCTCGCCGATCCTCCTTTTTTCATGGACTTCAGACCCATCTGGGTGGCTCGATCCACTTCAGACTCGTGGCCCTGGTCCACTCAATGTAAAATGATGAGAGAGATTATCATTTACCATGGCAACGAGGAGATCTGGCTACCTACCGCTGTTCTTGTCGAAGTGGTTGGCCGATGGCCGTCCGATCATGTTTTGGACTTTTCTTGTTTGACTATGATTATGCGAGGGGACACCTCAGCCAACTGTCTGTCAGTTTTGGCTTATTCTGAAATAACAATTCGATGCACCCCTCAGTTACCTCTTTGTCCCCGCACTATCTGCTCGTATCCCGAAACTGCCCTTATTGTTCCGCATACATTGTACCCATTCGGATTTCGATTTTTACTAACAATAAGAATAAGAAAGGTGAAATAAAAATTAAAAAAAAAATAATATATATATATATATATCGATTTTACAAATTAGATCATAAAAAACGAAGAAAGAAAAAAAAATTGTATTCTCCATTGAATTCTTTAATTGTCAAATTAAATTTTTTGCTGAATTTAATTTTATAAATAAATATAAAAGAGTTGTTAATTATTTAAAAGATAAAAAATATAAGAAATTATAACCAGTGATATATTTTATTATTTTTTTATAATTAAAATGTAACTTTTTTCGTATTTTTTTATTAATATACTTTAAAAATTTACTATTGTCTTTTTTCTTCGTCAATATATGATTTATAAATGAAATTCTTCTTTTAGTGTCGATTTATAAATAACACTTGTGGCCCTTTTTCTGTTTCTATCTGGGGGCTACTTGATTGGCGAAATATAGTGTCCGTGACCTTCCAAACGATAAAAACTGAAATTTCGAAATTAGCTTTTTGGATTGTCCTGAGGTTTGGTGGTTTCAAGATCTGAATCTCAACACTCGAATTAAGATTTAGATTTTTATTTTTTATTTTTTATTTTTGTTCAACAGCAAAAGGCCGCATTTATTAATAGAAACTGGAATTAAGAACGTTGATGACACTTTTTTGTTTAATCTAAAACCAAAGGAGATTGATAGGATTCGCCTTACTGACAAGATTGATTGTATTCATTTTGTCAGAATCGAGTTAGATTATGATGAAGAATCCTCAACACCTATGACCGGATAATCTGATTGGATTTTGTAAATCTTACTTAACAGGATTTGGTTAATCTTCTCCTTGATTTACTTCATACTTGCTGTACAGGTCTCTTTTATTTAAACATGAAAAAATTATTCACTCTCGCCATTCTCTCTTATTTTAATGTTTTTTTTTTAATCACATTTTATGTGTAGTAATTTAGCATTAATAGGCTGACTTTTGGACACTGGGAAGTCCTATTATATTTATTGGAAATTGAGGAAAGCACCGAATGAATAGTTTTTTTTATGCAAAGGTGTGCAAAGGGTCATCCGTGTGAACATTTGCTATGCTTCGTCACTCGAAAGAAACCATTAAATAGCCTTCTTCTTCTTCTTTTTTTTTTTTCTTTTCTTTTGATGGGAATTTAATTACTATTTTTGCACCCCATATAAAGAGCAAAACTTTAACATGAAGTGACTTGACGCAAGGGGTTAGAATATGTAATTGTACAGTAACCCTTTCTCGAAGTGTCCCATGTCTTCTTTTGAACGGCAGAAGCAAAGAGAACGCCTCCTCCTACCGTGCGCGTTACAACTTTCGGCCATTAGTCCAGACAAAATGAAGCATTTTCGTCATTCCACATGAACGGCGCATCCTTGTTTATCATCTTCTTGTGCAGTTAGAGATAGAGATATGAATAAATAAATAAATAAATAAATACCAGTAATTAAAAATATATAATTATAATTAATATATTTTTAATATAAAATAATTAATAATTATAATTAAATAATATGATTTTCTCCCCACCCACTTGCATTCATTTATTTTTTACCTCTGCAATAGAAGTCTACATCATGAATCAGTAAGCATGCCCACTTCCCCTCCTTCAGCCTTCCTCTGCATCAGCGCTCACCATTCACGAGACATAGTTAAACAAAGAAACGAGTGAGAGAGAGTGCGTGTGTTTGGTGAGAGACGTGTCGGCCATCCGTACGGGCACACACGAGACGATCCCCCCCCCCTTTCAGCCAGTAGACACGACCAATATCACATTTTATTGTGCACAAGCCTGCAAGACTGTCGTTTTGATTGAACGCTTCATCGACAGCCTTTCTGCGATGCCCCTAATCATTGATTGCGGAAGTGACTAAAACCTTAATGCGCTTCCCCACTACCACTACTACTACGACGACGACGACGACGACTACTACTACAAGCACACACCCCCCCCGGGGGGAATGCTATCCTAACAATTCAGCGGCTGTTCTCCAATAGGTCGCCGACTTTTTGACTTCTCTTGATTCTTGTTCAAGACCTCAATTGGTTTTGCAAATTACGAGACCGGCATAATATGATATGGTTAAACAAAAAGAATTGCCAAATTGGAGGTTGATATTAGATGTATGCTCAAATTATCACATGCTGACTTGTGTACCCTCGAAGTTTTCAACTCTTAGCTTTTTCATTTTAAATCATCAGTTCTATGGGACGCTCGTGTACACCCAATTTCATTTTTTATTTTTTATTTTTTATTTTTTCAAACTCAGCGTTACAACTATAGGATTTGTAATTTTTCTTTGTATGTAATGCTTGAATCATCTTTCAGGGAGTTAAGCTTTGGTTATGGTTCGTCCTTAGTTAGAGACAAAAAGCAGGTTTGATACAACGTGCACAGCCTGATAAATAGCATTCGTTTTCCCTTCCCATCTCTCGCATTTCCGATAAGCTTACCTTTGATTTAACTCAACAGGTTTCAAAGGAAATAGCAATCACAGGGGTTACTTTGTGCAAATTCATCGTGGGGTTATCCCAAGTAGTAAGCTGACCTTTGTCATCATCCTTAGTTAGCTGATATTACTGTAAAATTTAATCTCTTGCTAGGAATTGTCCTTCCTTCGAAAATGTATGCCATTTTAGGAAGATATATCTTGGTCATGGTAGAGCACTCATAACTAGTTTCTTGCTCCTGCATTAAACTAGACCGAAAAAAAGAGATATAAGCAAGCCAATGAAAGCACAAACTCTAATCATGTGCGTTAGTTCTCCAAAATTTGAAGTCCGTCAATTAAGGTAGGTATGAAAGTGTCTAAAAGGTCAGGGGTATAATAAATGGGCGAGTGAGAAAGGTGTGCATTAATGATATTAATTGGGCCAGGGAGGCATTGGGATCGCTTATCTTTAACGGGAAGCGAGGGTAAAAGGGACAGGAGCGAATAGAAAGTAAATAGTGGAGGGTTTAAAGAGAAAAGAAAGATACAAGGGAAACATCAGGCGATGGCAAAAATGGCGTCAGGCGAAAAAGACCTTTTGGGACCCACAAAAGGATTTGAAGGCCCTGAGCCTGATGAGAGGGGGAGACAAAAGGGACGCAAGGACTGGTGAGGATTAAAAGGATGGCGACCGTGCATGGTGTATTAGTGTGGGTGCTGCTGCTTCTGTTCTACTGCTGACCACACATCGGGGTCCAATGGCAATTGGTGGGGCAATGGCCTGAATTGGCATTCATTTCACTAAATTGTGATCACAATCTCTGTCTCGCAGGAGTTGGGTGCAAACTATGTACATATCAGGGTTGTTGCGAGCTGTGACATCTGGGTCGTTGCGAGTCCTCTCCTTTTATGTTGCTACTTTGTTCTGGGCGGATTTTATAGCTTTGCCAATCAGCTTTATAGGACAGGAAAACTTAAAGCAATCTACTCATATCGGTGGAATCTATCAGGAAAAAGGGTAATGGTATATAATAAATGTGATATCATCCAGTAGGAAAAAGATACCTGTATGAACTAGGGACTCCGTCTAGGCATTCCCCCCCCCCCAAAATATATTAAAGGGAGACAGGGACTGTAAGGTGGCTCCCACAATTCCCATTTCAAGGGTGCCTAAACCGAGACCCCGCTCGGTCTAGGTACCCCCAATTCGATCTAATGATCCTTCATCTTTTGTCTGGACTTTGCATGTATTTGATTGTACAATGTTTTTTTTTTTTTTTCTGACATTTGGTGTCAAGATTTTAATATAATGTTGTAAGGATTTGAAGAACATTTATATATGTATTTCTTTTTTTTTTTTTTTTGACATTCACCTATTCGGTCATTAAGTAGCAATCTACTATCGTAACTCCAGAGGGGATATAATGGTTGCGATACATTTGATCGTTACTCTAACGCAGGAATGCTACACTGGTTCTCAATTACGGTGGCATTTGTTGCAATTGAACGCAATTATTGTCTGCTATCCACAATTAAAAACTTCAATAATATTTGTCGAAATAATCCACCAAATAGATAATCATCATCATGTATATGCAAGGGACTGCCATATAATTAGAGTTGCATGAATTCCCACGTACCAAATTATTGAACAAATATATATTATTTCATAGAATAAAATTATAACTAAAACGATTTCTCAAACCACAATGATCTAAGCCCCCACTAATTTTTAAGTCATTGCATTGAGGTTGAATTGAATACCCACCTGACCTGATACAAGTGGGACTGATGACACTTTTGGTGGGGAGGGTGGGCGCTATATGTGCATGAAAATCGTCTAATTTGTCTTCCCCCCTTTTGTTCTACGGAAAATTTGATTCTCCACGCTTTCTCTTTCCCCAAAGCCCTTTTTGACGTTGACTTCTTTTTTTGTGCTGGAAGAGAGATCTTCACGTGCACGGATTTGACATGGGAAGCCGAACCTACCCCAATTTTCATATGTTCTCTCTCTCTCTCTCTGTGTGTGTCTTTTTTTTTTCTTTTTTCTGCCGGCAGTGAAATGAATATTCTGATGCTGTCATTCAATTTGTCTGTGTGTTAAATGCACCCCTACATCATCGACCGACTTTGTCATGTTTTTATCCCATCCCCTGCCGAGTCTTGATTCTCTTTTATCTCAAAAGCTTTTATTTGATCGTTAGAGCAAGCAACCCCACCAACATAATTAAGTTTATTTCAAGCTAGAGGCAAGCAATTAAGTGCTTAATGATAATTTTTACTTGGAGGTCCCATGAATTTCTTGCAAAAGTTTTGGGTCTAATGTTTTAGAGGGAAAGAGAACATAAAAAAAAAAAAAAAGAAGAGCATAAATAGATCATTTTAAACTGAGGGCAATATAATCCTTGCAGTTAGCTAACTACCGACTCTTTCAGCGGATGACCAAAAAAAAAAAGGAAAAACAACAGTTTTAGCAATTTCATCCTCAATTGCTAGGATTAAGGACAGTTACGAAGAATATAGCAAACAAGGATTTCTTGTCATATAGCTATGCAACTCGCTTCTCGCCGTGTCTTAAAAGGGTAGCACCCAAAAATTCTCTAAAAAAAAAAAAAGCAACATGACATCGCAGTTTTCTATTCGTTTAGTTCGCTATTAATTCTTTGGTAGGCGAGGACTAACCAATATGAGCAAGAAAATCAGAGATACCACGCAAAGAATTGATATTCTATTTGTCCACAATATGCCTAGCGTGCGCGGCGATTGTAGAAAAGCTTGTAAGGCAGACAAAAAGGTCGTTTCTATTTCGCACGATTGTTAGGTAAAAGGATTGAGTCAGCTGTCAGGAAATTAGTATTGGCTTCGAAAGTTTCTTCCTTAAACTTCCATCATTTCAAACTCAGACGAAATTGAAAAATAGCATCTGCCCAACAAAAAAAAAAAAAAAAAAAACCCTTTCGACTCGACTGTTAGACTACTAGATAATTAGTTACAAAATACGTAGTTAGCAGATGCAAATCAACGAGAAAGTATACTTCACGTAAAATTCACACCCACTCCAAGGGCTCAATTCCAATCAGTCTCTACGCTAATTAACTTCGTAAAAGTGGCACATACATTGATATACGTGGTCCGCTGTATACAACTTTTGCTATAAAACAAGTCTGCCCACTTAATTAAATTACTCCCATATTTCGAGTAATGATATAACTCAAATGTACTCCTTTTACATTCCTCGTATAAAGGGTGCTCTTTGCTGCCTTCGCGTGAAGGAAAAGCCAGCCCTATCCTTGATTTTTCCATCAACTAGCATTCTGGACATCTATTAACAAATAGCAACGTTTAGAGTCGAACAGCAACAGCAACTGTGAAGCACAAAAACAGATACCCTTACTAACACTAGTTGAGGACCCGTGCTTTGATTTTATTTATGTTCCAAAAGTGCAAAAGAAAGGTTGATGTGTGACCTCAACGATTTGGAAATTAGTATGTATGTATGTATGTATGTATGTGTATATATATATATATATATGTATACATATATAGACAAATATAATTATAGATAGACGTAGATATTTAAGGTTGTTTAGAAGAAAGACAGTGCAAATCTAGGAAGTAAAACAACCCCCGGGAAACGAGACTCCTCCACCCTATATCGAATTTTCTTTGATGGACGAGGGAAACTTAGATGGGTCAACCATTTCAGTAATATTGCAGCGAGGGGATGCACATGGGTGATCAAAGCCATTGGACGAAATCTATACATGGGACAGTCCATTATCGGATACAAGAAATTCCGCATGTCATCCAAGATCCGAGTAATGGATCAAATAGCCGACAATTCGTAATAGAAGACTGAGCTTCTCACATGTATAGGGATAGATAATGTGATCTATTAAGACTATCTGAACTGCTAATTTCAATTTAAGAATTGCAACATTTATTAAATTTTAATCTGAAGGGAATACTCTAAATTTTTATATAATATGACAGATCATGTCATATGAAAAGGAGGGAGTGAGGAGTCGAATCCTGTAAAGCAATATGTATAAATTAAATTTCAAAACCTAGCCTCAAGAGGGTCTTTGTGCAACAACCTTTATGGGACATAACATCACTACCCTTGTGCTATTACTTTTATTTACATTCTACTTTATAAGTTTTTACATAGGATCATTGTAGTGCAAAATTCAAACAACAAATCAAGACCTCAATTGAGATAATAGAGGTTCAAGCCAATTTACTTCTGCTTTTTTTTTTAATAATTAATATTCATGTGCAATTTCCAAAAGAATTTGACATTTTAATGTTGGCATATCATTTACTAAATCAATTAAAAAGCAAAGTATCAAAAAAAAAAAGAAGAAAAAGAAAATAGAGAGGTTTCTCAGGAGCAATTTAACATGCACAATAAACTGTCCATCAAATTCCATGCATCCAATTTATGTAAAGATATGATGTGTCGGCGACGGCGATAAATAGGAGCTTTTAGAGACGGCTTCCCACTTAAATTCTCAGTTTCTGTATTTTAGTAACAAAAAAGTTAAAAGGAAGACTGTACCAATTACCATCTCTAACCTATTGGTCAAAAGGAAAATTTTTTACTCGAAAATCAAGGAGGTCCCATATCGGATCACAAAGTCTTCTTCAACCCAAAAGACACCGCTGACTTCAGATCCCAGATACGTGTGCCTTCCTTCACAAACTCTAGAATAATCTCTCTCTCTCTCTCTCTCTCTCTCTCCAACCCTTTGTTCGCTTCACTTTGTATTGGCATTTCTGAACTGCAAAAGAGACAAAAGAAAAAGATGACTGTTAGAAAAAATCAGCCATTTTATAAGATAAATGTTCATTATCCTAGAGCGTACCCATTCGGGTGTTTGCTAGAGTAATTTCCTATCATTTCCACATGGCAATATGCAGAGTTCAAGTGGGAATTTCTTGGCAAATTGCTGGAGTCGCAACAATTGAATCAAACATATAACTGACCGACACATTTCAAATTAAATAAAAAAGGTAGTTTGTTTCGTGTCTGGGTTGGGAAAGAACAGCTAACTCATTTTTGTCAATGTTATGTTATTGTCAACCGCAAATTATGTTCATGCCCATGTGTAAGCCAAAGCTGCCTACTATTAGGTAGAACAAAACCATCTTGGTTTTATAAAAGAAACCCAAATATTTAGTAACCACAACCAAATCCACATAACACCCATCCAGCTCCACCTCTTTTTCTCTCCTGCCCCAGAGGCTCATTTTTGTTTCCCGCCTGGTTGGATCGGCGAATGTGAGTTAAGAAAACTTCAACAACAATCCAAAATGCGTAGGGTGAGCAGCAGCAATGTCAACAACGGTGATAAAGATTGCATCAATGGAATTTTCTCATCAAAGGAAACAAATGGGATTATTTATTAGATAGAAAATATAAGGGAAAAGGGGAATCTTGCATGCTAGCTAGTTTCTCTATCATCTATGTGCCACAGCTACCTATAATTGATGGAGGGAATATGCATTACAGTGAAAAGGCAATGATTCTCCTCAACTTCCTACTCCTTTATACGATAAAGAGTAATTTTGGCTATCTTCTTCCACCAAACGAAATTTCCGAATTTGTGAAAAATCAGAGCCATTTTTATACACAAAAGCACCAAAAAGTATCCAATACCGAATAGTACGTGCCTAGAATGAAAATTTGCTTGAGGACCAACCGAGAAGGCACGGAGAGAAGTGAAAATCTTTAGCGAGATGGACCGCCATTCCTGCCCTCCTCACTTGTTGCCCTTCTCTGCCGTTGCTGCTCTTGAGATTGTTGGTTCTGCTGCTGTGGCTGTGGCTGCAGCTGCGGCTGTGCCTCTTGAGTCCGAAACAAAAGCTGCGCTTCAAGTTGGTGATGGTGAGGCTGTCCTTGCTGTGGTTGGATCTGGTAGGTATTATGAATAGTGCCTAGAGACAATGAAGGTGACATGCCACCAGCACTAATCTGATTGAACCCACTAACAGTGGCCAAACCCGATGCATCAAACAAACTATTAAACCCCAAAGCCTGAGGCTGCTCATAGGTTCTCAGAATCTCCTGTTGATGATCTCTAGCAATCAAAGCAGCAGCCATATACTGAGCCTCTAAGATCTCCTCATTTTTCAACTGATGCTGTCGTTGCTCCTGCTGTGGAGGCTCCCTAATCACCAACTGCCCGCCGCGCGCCGGCCCAGCATGAATACCCATCGTCGGCAGCATCACGGAAGAAGAAGAAGAAGGGGCGCCCATATGCTGCAGTGGCGCCGCCGGCATGAAAGATTGATGCTGCAAAATGGGAAGCATTGCCTGTGGTCCAATATAAGTTGCCAGCTCTTTCCTGGCGTTGTCGAGATCGCTCTGCAGTTGCTTGAGTCTATGTTGAAGTATGGAGATGAGACCCACACAGCCGTAGACGGGGTCGCGGAGACGAGCCTCGGCCTCGTAAGCAAGGGAATTCACGGCGTCCTCCCTCTGCGTGGCGGGCAGCTCGTTGAGAAGCTTGGCGACGTTGCTGGCGCCGAACACCTTGTGGACGACTGCGAATTTCTGGGGTTGGTCCGGCGGGAAATAGGGTGCAAAAACGCACTCAAGCGTGCACTTTCTCCTGAGAAACTTGCACGCCGCACACGGCGAGTTCGGGGCCGACATTTTCTCCAATCTCTCTGATAACATTAACATAAGAGCCAAAAAAAAAAAAAAACAAAGAAAAAAGACAAAAGGAATCAACTTGACGAATAGAAAGAAAGAAAGTAAGAAACTTTAGTAAGAGAAGAGAGAGATTGAGAATTTCCCTTCAATTTTCAATACAAAAATACATAGGTTTGCATAATAAAATATGTTCTTTGGAAGGAGCGATCTATGAGATAGAGGTGCATGGAGGATTTCAAGGAAGCTTCATTTACCGATTCTAGGCAATGGGAGGGCCAGGCCAGACGGGGTTGCCAATTTATTATTTTAAATGAATTTTCTTCAATATTTACTGATAAAAGAGACGAAATAACGTCGGATCTTGGTCAAGGAACAGGGACGTTGACGACACCAAAACGGAGCAGATGGCTGTTAAATCGGACATTGTCTGATTAATACAACTGAAAACAATAGAAGGACAGGCTCGAACACGAAGATTTAAATGGGAAACGAGTCACCTGGGCCTAAACGATTTCAAACCCACAAACGGAAAAAAAAATTGCAAGAAGAAGAGGAAGAAGAAGAAGAATTCACATAGACATAAATGTACGGTACCCGATAATTTAAGATTATATCATACAAGGATTGACGAGAGAGACTCGGAGAGAGAGCGACTGTAGAACAGAAAAAAAATTGATCTGATACCCACCGAGTCTATATTACCCGAAAGCAACTGTGTTAATCGCTCCCCCCCCCCTCTCTCTCTCTCTCTCTCTCTCTCTCTCTCAGAGGCCTTTTTTTTCTTTCTCTGTCTCTCTTGCCTCTGTCTCTTACTTCACCGTCGTCATGAAATGCAAGAAACAGATGGTCCAAAGGGTTTTCCTTGTCCTTTCCGTAGATGCATTCTCGACAATAAAATTATTATCTCAATTCCCAAAACCAAAAATCATTCAAGTCACCCTTCTTCTTTTTTTTTTTAATTTTTTTATCTCGGAAATAAGCCAGCGAGATCTTTATTTCCAAATATTATATAAAAAATCAAAAAAATTCTCCCACAAAAAAAAAAGAAAAAAAAAACTCGACAAGGAAAAAAAAAAAAAAAAGTGCGTGTTTCGCACAGGGGCTAAAATGGGAATTCCAATGGCCACGGGAGCTTACAGAGACAAGAGGAATAAGCGTAAATTAAATTGGACATTCACTCGTAACAATCGTTAATTATAATTAAGACGTAATAATCAACTGAAACTAAATAAGTAAATGAAATATTGGAATTTATATTCGATCTAATTTCTGCGTCTCTTCTAACTCTTTTGGTTTTCCTGACATAAACCAAGCAAGGAAAGGAGAGGAGGGACCCACAAATCGTTTTTAGGGCCCTGATTTTGGGAGGGGACAAAATGGATGTAAGAGTGACCAAATAAAGGAGGAGCCACGAGGCTCGGCGAGGGAGGATCTGTTTGTAGTTGAACAAATGCCTTGGCCTGCAGAGTCCGTTTGTGTTGGGGTGTTGGGGGGGGGGTGAATGGTGAAATTGGCAATTTTGCTTGTGGTGCAAGGCCACTGCCTGCTGCTCTCGATGCCACCTGCTGCTGCTGGCCGCTGCACTGACTATCGAGCCGAAGCCCAACAGAACGTGGGTTCAGTGTGTTGTTGAGCAATTCAGTGTACAGACTTCCATTCCATTAATTGCAATGCTAAATAACCCCGCTTCTCTCTCTCTCTCTCTCTCTCTCTCTCTCTCTTCTCTTCTCTGGGGCATGTGGTACAGTTTTTAATGCGGATCTTTGGGTCGTTGCGAGCTTTTTCTCTTTTGTTTGTCTTCTTCTTGAATTTATTCGTTTTGCACTCCAAATTTTAGTTCTTCTCTTTCTTTTATTCTCTAGGGCTTTTATCGCGTTTCACACTTACTTCCATCAGTTAATTTTGGCGTACTTGTTTCGATGTCTCGCCAATTCCATCCGAAGGGAGAGAGGTTCCATTTCCGATTATGGATAATTTATAAGGAGATTTAACCGAAACATAAAAATCTACACTCATTGATCCCTTTTCTAGCAAGGAGATTTAAGCAACACATTATTTGCATTCCCAATAATCGATACGCGCGGCAACTTAACAATTTTGCACACATTGCCAATGCCCGGTGATGAAAATATTTCCTCGTGTGAGTGGTTCTTCGAGTCCACTCGTGTTCGTTTGGACTTAGAGATATAAGTGTAAGACGACTCGCTTTTCTTAGAGTTTTCATCGTATATGAACTAATGATTATAATTAACCATGTTTGCGTTCCGATTTCAATGGGGTATGGGGTACAATGGCACCAATCTTCCCAATTAGTCATGTTTTTATACAGAAGTCCTGGAGTTTTCTTTTTTGTAAAAAAAACTTTTTCGATGTACTGAAAACATGCAGTCCGCGGGAGATGATTTCATAACTTTTTCAAATAATTGTTCTTGAGGATTATCACTACTTTAATTATTTCAAAATCATGAAAGGACATGGCTTTCCCATTAGCGTTCCAAAGTAGGTTTAACCGAGGACGTCGTGCGGTGTCACATAATTATTTTTTAGGGAATGCCTTTTTGAAGGTGCGGGGACCTAATTTGCGTACACCGTAGTCAGTACAATTGGAAAAAAGAAAAATCTTAATTGCGTCTACAGACACTTAAAAACGAATTTCGCCCTTATTTGGGTTGAGAGCTTTATGGGAAGTAGTTTTTTTTTTTTTTAAAAAAAAAAATTTGTTAATTATTGTGGGTTAGAAAAAGTACATTTTGTTGCCGTAGGAGACGACGAAAGATAATTAAATCAAAATACAACCGTAGAGAAACTTATCGGTCTATGTTTAATATTAAAGTTAAATTTTATTGTTAACATTGTTAAGTTGACGGCCTCAAAATTTATTTTTAATATATATATATATATATATATATATATATATATATATATATAATTTACTGTTTAATAATAGTCTATAATATTTCAAAAGAAAAAAAGAATTTATATAAAAAAACACTATTTTGTATGACTAAATTGTAATTAATTAATGTATCAACGAGTATTTTTGTTATAGAAATTATAAAATTATGGTGTGTTTATTGTGTTTCGTCACTGCATCATAACAGTGCATTCTTGAGACGCAAAAACTAATAAATTTGTTTTGGACTCAAAACGTAGGTTTGCAAAAACACACCCTAAATAAGTATTGTTTTCTTGATTTGGAAAATTAAGGAGGCTATAACCTGTTTTCCCTTTTTTCCAACCTCCTTTTGCTTATAGAGGCATAAAACAGGGCCATAAACCACATCAAAAAAGGTGATGAACTTAAAAGGCTACGTTGAATCTTGTTTTGGAACAAGTTCGAACGGAAAATTAACACATTTAATAATGGATATGCAAGCAAAAAAACGTGTTAAGTTAAAAAAAAAAATTGCTGATATTTAATTTCACATATATATACTGTACAAATTAATTTGTTTTAATTCATGGAAACTCATCCTCTTTCCTTTTTGTTTTTTTTTTATTCCTCTTTTTTGGTCGATATAATTCCAAGTAAATCTCTAAAGCTCAACTATTATAGAAAGGGAAAAGATTTTCCCTTGAAGCCTCGCCATATTCTTGAAAGATCCCTTAATTAATTATTGGATCTTCTTCTTGTGATGTTTTTTACATATATCTCTTAAGTTTTCATTAAAATAGACACATATCTCTTAGGCCTTAAAATTGTTACTTTCTCATGTATTCTAAACATATGTTGGTGTATTTTTGCTTCAATCTCTATTTAATCCATTAAGAGGTCTATTAGACTGAAAGTTATATAATTATAAGGGTCAGCTCTCTCACGCTCATTTATGGTTATTTTTTCACACACAATTCCCAAATATTCAAGACTTCTGAAATGAATATTAAACTCTTAATCACTCGAACTTCCACTGCACAAGGATTTTTTTTTTTTTTTTGAAAATTTTTGTTAGTAGCAACATGCTTCCAAATTTGACATTTCTTTTAGTCCCCACGATCAAAACAAAATTTTCCCATTAAGAAGAACCGCTTCAATTATCCCAAGGTGACAACTTTATACGTGACACTTCAATAGTTAAATTTTTTTGTTCATTAAAAAATTTATTAAGTTGTTAGTCATATAATAAAAATAATTTTATTTTTATTTTTATAGATTCTACACTTTATTTTTAAAATTAAAATTTATTATTTTAAAAATAAAAAATTATATTTTTAATTATTAAGATATCCTGTATATATAAAATTTTTGCAATATCGTTGCAAACAATTCAATTTTTGAGTCGTTAGCTCATAAGTGAACTTCACTGGCAGAAAATAGCACAAAAATTTGGGCTTAAACCCATTTCAATTCCCCTAGTACCCAAATGGGCTGAAACAGGCCCAATGCTAACCCCACCGTAAACCCCACAGCAGGGGAGCGCAAAAACCCTTTCGCAATTTGCGCAGTTATCCGCTTTTTGAGCAACCATTTTGGCACACCCGGAAACCGCCATGGCCAAGTGGTGGCGCAGCCTGAGAACGGTAGTCCAATCCCCAGCACCACCACCACCGCCATCGTTACACTCCCAGTCTTCTCTATACCACACGATCCAAGCCATTCCCAGAGAGTGCACGGGGAGGGGAGTCGCCGCTCGAGACAGAGCCCAAGGCAGAATCCCCGCCGTCGTCTTCCACCAGAGCCTCCTCGAAAAAGATGCCTCCTCTCGTTCCCTCTCCAGAAAGCGCCTTCTGACCACCGAGAGGAAGCAGATTCAATCCATTCTCAAGTCCGTACAACTTCCTTTCTTTTGCTCCACCACCTTCCCCCTCCAGGTCCGCGCCGGGTCCGGGTCGTCCGTGCTACTTGAATCCGGAACCGTGCTGCCCATCAAGGCAAGACTGCTGCTTTATCCCCACTTCGATGTTCAATTCAACGTTTTTATGAGCTTTTTCCGTTGATTTCCTTTGCTGGGTTTGTGTATATAGATACATAGAGACGAGGAAAATGGAAAGATATTGAATTTGGTGTTTGTTTGGGCCGAAAAGGGAACCCATTTGAAAGTTGATGTCCCTGTTGTTTTCAAAGGAGAAGAGAATTGCCCTGGTCTGCAAAAAGGTAGCTTTTTTTTTTTTTTTTCCTTTCAGTGGCATCTTTTCTTTTGTATTAGTTGGTTGTAATTTGTGGTGTTTTTCAGATGGGTCTAGCTGCTGCCTCGGTACTTACCTTTTTGGTGTAGTTTACTGGAGAATTAGTAGGATGTTAGAGATTGTTTAGGACTTCTTTTTGTAATAACCCTGAGATGGCACAATTTTTTGGGAGTCGGCATTTTATTGTTTCAAGCTTTGTGGGTGACGTTAAGCTAAATAAAATCATTTTTGGTTTTTCCGTTTCACTGGCACTGTATGTGGGAACTTTGTGGTGAGTCGTAATGATTGACTGGCATCTCTCCAAACTTTTTATTCAATCAACGGTAGAACTCTTGCTTTTAGTTAACTTGCAATACCAAAAACAATTTTTTTGGTGGGCTGACTTGCCTTATTTGCTTTTGGGTGGGTTAGGGTAGTGAAAATCAGGCATATAGGACTGGAAACTGACAACAATCTAATATAAAGTTGGTGGATCAAACATGAGTTGTCTGGATTTTATGTATTCTGTTTAGGGTTAAGCTGCAAGAACATGTCAGCAAACTTTAGATGAAGAAAAAGGAGGAAAGCAAAGGGGAAAATAGCCCTCATGCTGGTCAATTTTTCACTGATTACTTCAAGTGTTAGTCGTTCTGACAATCAACTCTTAATAGCTTTTGATTATTCTGTCAAAAAATGTGGACTGTGAGTAACTTCATTAAGATTGCCACTGCAAACATTTACATGTCATGAAGAGTCATGAGATTGGAATTGGAACAAGGATTAGAAGTGGAAATTAAAAGTCTCATAGCTTATAAAGACTCCATAATGGAGCTCATTATGACTACAACTAGGACCACTCAGAAATTTTGCCCAGGTTCACTGCACTAGATGCAGCCCTTTTATATCTTTGTGGAAGGGAATCCACTAGGTTCATACTTGAGAATCCCACTTCCTGCTATTGAGAGCTAACAACACATCATCTTCAAGTTAAATAGAAGCAACTCCCCCCCCTCCCCCTCACCCCCCAAAAAGAAAAAAAAAATAGTGATGATTAAACAGTGGCAACTTTTTGTAGGATGATGGTTTGGTACTTTTAAAAACTGTTTCTCCACCATTCTTAGACATTCTCCTGAATGTTTTAAACATTTTGGAGATGCGAGTTCAAAGGATTATTGGATGATACTTCAGTGCTAATCTAAAAATCTCTTTGGGGAGCAAAGGTAAAGTTTGATGTGTTGCATGGATATGTTTACTGTCACCGCTATTTCGATGGATCTTGAAGTTAACATCTGTGTTGTGAGCTAATTAAGGAGGGTTTTCAAAACTAAACTTGTTTCAGCTTTTCTAGACCCATCTTTGTTCTCTAAGTCATTAGTTGTTACTATATTACAAACATGATTTGTCATCATTTAATCTTGATGCTTCTGATCTATGCTTGCCTTTGTCAAATTTATTGCTGACTCTATTTTTATGCTGAAACAGGGGGGCATCTGAAAAAGATAAGGCCAGCTCTAAGATATCTTTGCCCTGCTGAACATATTCCTCCAAAAATTGAGGTGGACGTTAGCAACCTAGACATTGGAGATAGGGTGCTAATGAATGAGCTTGATGTTCATCCATCATTGAAGCTTCTGAGCAAGAATGAGAACATGCCTGTATGTAAGATAGCGCCAACCTTTGAAAACCCCGAACCTGTGGCAATTTAATTATTGCAATGCATGTAGCTCTGTTTGCCAATTCAGCTAGTGGCAACTCTGGCGCAGAAGCTCTTGAGCCAGTAGGTCTCTTGTTTTTGTCTGGATATGGCATCAGGCGCTCATTGGGACACCCCAAGTGGATTGGGACATTGATCCGATAGCGTGCCTGATTGAATTTGCTCGTGATTCATGTTTTTGGCCTCAGTCTTCATATAATGGGAGCTAGTTGCTGTGACATTAACCAATGTACTTACGAAAAATGCAGAACCAAGATGGCTGTTCAACAATTTTTTTTCTTTTCTTCGCTGGGTTTACAACAGAGGCGTGGGACAATTAAGAAAATTTTCATTTCAACGTAGACTCCGTTCATGGTTCGCACTGGCATTAAAAGTTCCACAGTGGCATTACTCATTTTCTGCACGATAGATGCCAAGCAGTCTACACTTCGTTGGATCTCGTAGTAATTCCCTCGGCCTGCCAGCTACCTACGGTTAGAAACGGAAACGGGGTACAGATGCGAATTCCTGATGTGGGGATTCTTGTAGGTTCACGAAAATGTCGTACTGCACTATCATATTAATTAGTTAATCGGTTGTTAATGGGATATGCGCAATTATGTTTTGTATGCCAGCATTAAAGAAGCATAATAATTGGCATCACTTCGACAACCCGGCAGTCAAGTCCGTCGACCTTTAGTGCAGCCAAACTCTAAAAGAGTTAAGACGTTCGTTTTGACCTTTGAAGGTGGGTGCTTGACCAAAATGTCGGAGCAATGCCAGCCAGTCACGTCCGTCGGGTCGCCGAGGTCTTCGCCATAAACATGCCTTGCCTGAGTGCCGGGGAATCGGCATTGGACCTATTACGTGATTAGCAAGATAAATCTTTTTGTTTTTTTCATTTAATTACAACCGTTAAATGAAAGTATAAGCTATATAAACATTTTTTAAAAAATAAAATATTAATATGTCCAATAATTTAAAAGGTGAAATAAGTCCCTTCGCATTAAATTTAGAAGACTCTGATTCAGGAGCCCAATATTACAATTGAACGTGTCAGAAAATAAGTTGTCCGCGTGTTTCCGCGCTTCCTTCGGCCGCTTGCCTCTTGCATTCCCCTCGGCTAGTTTGACCGTTGACGTGGCCTTTTGGGTTTGGACTTTTGAGCCATGCAAGGACGGCAGTCCCCATGACAAATTAAGAGTCTAAACTTCATTTGACCACTTAATAATGGGGGTTACAGTTAGCTTGTATTTGCCTTTTACTTCTAATATATATATAAAATATTGAAATCTTCAATCATTCCACCCTCATTTCTTGTGAAAGTAAAGTTACTAAAAAGTATATAATTTTACATATTTAAAATATGAAAATTTAACATAATTTCTAATATTTATGAAAATTTTTACTTATTAATTTAAAATTTTAAAATGAATTTAAAGTTTAAATATATTATTTACATGCAGTATTAGTAAAATCTTCAATTTAGTATATGTATTTAACCTTTCTCATATTTTCAATCTAATTATTTTGACTTAATACTAGTGAAATCTAGTATTGGGTTTGATTCATTTATTTTAATTTTATTGTGTTATATGTTAACTGGCCCTAATAGTCAGTTGAATTTGTTCCATTTTTATTTGTCCCTTTTCTTTTTAGTAGTGAATAATATATCATCTTTAGTAGTTTACAATATTTCCTTTTCTTTTCTTTTGTCCATTTAAGTCTATTATATCGCGAACTACACAATAAAAATATTTATATATATATACTTTTTTTACTTTCATAAACTTCATACTCTTTTTTGAAACAAGAATCCAATATTTTAAGAATAAGAGTATAAATTTAATTACTAAAATGCCTTCCAAGGAACTCAATAGTTTATAATGTTAAACAAATACACGAACCATCTAATATATTTAAGCGCAGCACTTGTGCAAAAAACAGAACATTCAACAATAAACTCTATATCTAAACAGAAATAGGGGAATTAACCTGCAATGTGAACCCAAACCACCTTCACTTAAATTTAACTGAACATACAATACAAACATTAAGACTTAAATTAAAGCAATAATAATAAATGTGTGTTCTTTTTTCCTCATCTTTTTTTTTTTTACATCATAAAAAAAAAAAACAGACACATAATATTACACTCATCAAGACATTTACGGGCAAAAAAAAAAAACAAAAACAAAAACAAAATTCATTTATCGAGAAGTTCTGAAAGATATAAAGCACTAATATTAGTACTGACATTGTTAATGCATTAAAGTAGCTGGCGACAAAGATACTGGATAATGTACTGCTGGTGCAGATTAGCATCAATGGAAGAATTAGCAAATTAATGAAAGCTCTTACTTAGTTTAGAAAACAACCTAAACCCAATTTCCAATCAGGCGGTTGGCATGTCACCTGACTGAGGAAAACTCATTTACAACAACGCACCAAAACGGCACATACCAACGTTACAACAACCCCTCGCTCCTTCTCTCTCCCTCTCTCCGTCTCTCTCTCGACCCAACTAAAAAAGTATAACAAAACTAACTGAAATTTACAAGTTACAACGCAAATGAAAACAGTTTCTAACGGAATCCCTCCCAAACACAGAAACACATAATAAAACACACCAATTTTCTTTTCTTTAGGGCTTGATTTGGTTATTTGGTTACAATAATAATAACCAAAATCTCACTCGGGGACCTCACAAATACAGACAATCCGTTGGTGCTAGCTAGCTAAGTTGATATTAGTTGATTGATTGGCATGGGATCAGATCCGTTCGTACTCCAAAAAGTAGAGAGTTTACGAGGAGTGCTGCGTTTTGTTGGTGTAGTACACGGGTAGATAGAAAAAAACAAAAAAAAGAAGAAGAAGAAAAAACCGACAAGACAACGATCTGGTGTACTCTTTTTCCTTTTCCTCGTCCATTGTCGGAGTCCGTTGCAAACCGCGTAGGAGTGGAAATTAACACCTCCTCCAACCACCGGATTGTCAGGACTCCTTCCTCCTCTCGCTGCGCGTCTGCCCTTCTTGTTGTTGTTGTTCTTCTTCTTCTTCTTCTTCTTCTTCTTCTTCTTGGACTTCCGGGCCGTTCCGATGAATCCACATTTCCTGTTTCCTCGTCCCCAATTTTTCTCGTACTGTTTCTAACATAACAGAATCAAACAACAATTCTGTTAACAGAAACACGGGACACGAGCAGTTTTTTTCCGGTTTTTTGGGGTTAATTAAACATGAGTGGAGAAAATTGATTTGTGTGTCTGTTTTTAGCCATGCGTTGGATTCAAAGTATCTCCTCCTCGTCAGCTCCTTCCACTTCCTCCTCCTCCTCCTCCTCCTCCCTCAAAATATTACTCTCCGCCTCCCCTGCTCGTGACAAAACTTGCGGCCCTACTAAAAGACAGAGTAGTGCCCGTAATTGGAGAGATATTCAAGCCTGCGGTGGCGGCGGCGGCGGTGCTGCTGTGGCTTCGCGCGTCGGCGGTGAGCCCAAGCTCATGCGCCAGAGGAAGCTACGTCATTTGACCGAACACGACGCCATAGGAGCGAAATTAGCGGCGGTTGTAAGTTCCGCGGATTCGGCTGTGCCGTCGAGATCCGCGAGTGGTCCCTCCTACGCACATTCCTCAGCAACTGGTCCCTGCTCTGCACAACCCTCCGCCTCCGCGAGGCTGTCGACGTCAGTTCCCGTGCCGCTTCCTCTCCCGTTGCCTGTACCGGAGAATTCGAATTCCGGGGATGGGAACTCGAGGTTGCCGTCGCCCACAGGGAGGGACCGAGACAGCGCGAGAGATAGAGCCGATGTAGCAGGGGAGGGAATCTCTTCTTTTCCCGCGATTTCTCCCACCACCACCAGGTATTTTGCTTCACATCTTATTCACATTGAATAAGAATTCTTGGCCAATCCATGTTCAATTCCAGTATAATATTGATTCTAATTTCTCTCTGAAATAAGAAGCAATAACGGCGCGTTCTCCTCTTATTTATTATTATTATTATTATTATTTTAAAAAAGAACTATGTTGATTATTAGCAAGTGTTGTTTTAACAAGACTGGGTACATCCGAGGTTTATCCGGAGCTCATTGCACAGAGAAAAACTAGGTAGATGCTTACAAGGAAAGCATTCGATGTTTTTGATTTGAATTCATTGCGTGCGATCCTGCAAGACATGTTTCTCTGAAGAAATAAGGGAAAGAAAAATGCTTTAGCTGGTGCTCAAATTCTAGTTTTTTTTCCTTCAATGATGGCTTGTTTTCCAGGAATTGTGTTGACCTTCGTCTCTTTATTTCTTCCTCTTCTTCTCTGTTACAGTGCGATTTTTGGCCAGGACATAAAGAAGACAGCAGACCCTCTTGAGATAAGGTCATCCAGGATGGTGCGTCCAGAGTCCAGCATTCTGGACAGTTCTCGCAACAGCAAGCGGCCTAACGGTCCTGTTATGAGTGCTCCCAGTAGTCCATTTACCAGTCCTCTGCACAGCCCATCAAAAACTCTTACTCGATCTGATTTATTTCCCTACCATCATAATATCCCCAGAGGAAGTATGGGCTGGTCTGCGCCGGAGATGGCCACGTTGGATATTCCTGGGCTCCCTCCTCCAGCATATTTTGATTATGGTGCATTTAGTAATGAAAATTCACCTCTTCACAGTCCGCCAGGCTGGAGTCCACACTGGAGCTCCAGAAGCCCGCCTGGGCCTGCATCACCTCTGCATGCCAAATTATCATCTGAATCTGTAACTGCAAGGCGTGAAAGCAATGGCAGTCATGAGGTCCACCCGTTACCTCTTCCTCCGGGAGCAGCTATGCATCCTCCATCCTCGCCTGTTTCCCAAGTAATAGCTAAACCAGAGCCAACTTTGAAAAGCCAATGGCAGAAGGGAAAGCTTATTGGGCGTGGTACATTTGGAAGTGTTCACGTTGCTAGCAATAGGTACATTTTTTTTCCTGCATCTTGCGCTAAATTATCTTTCTTGGGCATGTGCTAATTGGATTCACTTTTTCTGACAGGGAAACTGGGGCTTTGTGTGCAATGAAGGAAGTTGAGATATTTCCAGATGACCCAAAATCTGCGGAGTGCATAAAACAGTTAGAACAGGTTTACCTTCACACTTTCCCATTTCTTTTTAACCATTCAAGAACATATTTGACACAATCTTAACAGCCTTTCACTTTTATAATTCTCGGAGTATGCTCCATATGTCTAATGCATCTCTATTGGTTCTTGACACATAACCAGCTGAGACACTTTTTTTGATATTCATAGCTTAAACATTGGACTTTCCGGTTCCACTTCCATTTCTGACTATTCTCATTTGTTGCAGGAAATTAAAGTTCTTAGCCAGCTGAAGCATCCAAATATTGTGCAGTATTATGGTAGTGAAATAGTGAGTAATAATCCAGTTGCACCCTTAGGTTTCTGTGCTCTGTACCGCATAAGTTATCTCGAAAAGGGCTTGATCATAACTCTTTGTGTGTAGGTTGAAGACCGCTTCTATATATATCTAGAATATGTTCATCCTGGTTCAATCAATAAATATGTCCGAGAACATTGTGGAGCCATAACAGAAAGTGTTGTTCGTTCCTTTACTCGCCATATTCTCTCTGGGTTGGCTTACTTGCATAGCAAAAAGACAATCCACAGGTACAAAATTATGAGTCGTTAGATGTAAGGGTCTGTGGAAGAATGTTTTGGGTGATTGGCCCCTGATTGTTTTTCCTGTTCTGAGTATATATAGGGATATAAAAGGAGCTAATCTACTTGTTGATGCATTTGGAGTTGTCAAGCTTGCTGATTTTGGGATGGCAAAGCATGTGAGTACCTTTTTTCGTGATATGAATTCTGATTATATCTAAATTGAATTCAATACTAATATTAACATAAGATCATCCTAATAAAAGTTAAATAATTTAGAGTTTGGACCAATAATTGAGACTGATAGCGCTATCAGTGCTAGAAGGTTTCATCTTGTATCATTCTAGTTCAGATTCAAGAACTGCGGCGTTTAGAGGACGGACTTCAAGGCCCCATACTTCTATGGTTGTCCTCTTATGGGGAATGGGAATATGTTACTGGTGACTTGACTGGGAAGATAGATTCAGCCGTTGCGCGCTAGCGTTTTCCCTTACTAGTCAAGGGGTTGCTAGTTGTAGCGCGCAGTGTACTAGTGAATAGGAAAAGTGGATTTAGATTACTAATGACAGATGGAGGTTGAGGAGCGAAGAAGTAAAATTATAAAATTTAAATATTATTTTAAACAATAATAATTTTAAAAAAATAAATTTAGTGAATCAATACACATAAATATAAAAATTTAAAATTAATTCTTAAAAAATTAGAGAAATAATTTATATATTAAAAAAATGAGTATGATCTTTACAACTATCCTTTTTACTCATTTTATATACTAATTCCAAAAATTCTAATTAATAAACTAAATTTAATAAAAAAATTTATCTAATTTATTAAATAATAATAAAAATTTATAAAAATAATTTATTTAAATATTTAAATATAAATTCTCAAATCTCTCAAATTTAACTTTTTTCTCATAATTATAATTCTCAAATTTTTTTACAGATAATACATTCACAGGTACTAATGAAATTTTCATCATCTTTAACTTATATTTAATAATTTTTTAATAATAAATATCACACAATAAGTTACTGAGAATTTATTTTATTTTATTTTATTTTATTCTTATTATTGATTCTTCGAGATTTTGTAAAATATCAACTCTCTTATTAATTTCAATTAATACAATATGAGTTTAATCATTTCTTCAATTCTCAACATATGAAAAAAAAGGAATACAAAGACCTCGTGTAAAAACATTTTCTTGTAACCAAATCAATGGGTTGAGCTTATTTTTCATAAATAATTTTTCTAGGACCTGTAGCTGCATTACGCAATCTTGATGTGAACAGAGTTTTCATCCCGATGTACCAAGAAAAAAGAAATGTGAACAGAATTTTCCTTAGAAGATGTTCTTCCAATGCAAGTGATCATGACCGAAATTTGTAGCCCCTAGGTAGGACTAAAAATGTGACTTTTTGTGTCAACTTTGTGGTTGTTAACAGTAATGAGCTTCATATTTGTTAGGTAGAATCAACTTAGTTCAGTGAATTGCAAATCATGTTGTCCTCATTGTTGAGTTTTTATCCATTTTCTGAGGCAAACTTCGCTTATTCTCATAATTTTTCTTGCTTAGCTCACTGGACAAGCTGCTGAACTTTCTCTAAGGGGAAGTCCGTATTGGATGGCTCCAGAGGTACCGTCTTGCCACAGCATTAACATTTGATATTTTCATAGCTTCTTTATTCTAACATGGCTCTCTTTGCTGCAGCTTATGCAAGCAGTTATGCAGAAAGATACCAGCTCTGACCTTGCATTTGCCGTGGATATTTGGAGTTTGGGCTGTACTATTATTGAAATGTTCAATGGCAAACCTCCTTGGAGCGAATATGAGGGGGTACGTCCAAAAGACTCTCAATTGGCTTTATTCATCTCATTTTGTTTTCTAGGACTAACAGGCACAGGTGCATGGTGAACTGATAATTTGAACCTTTATTGACCATTTGCTTTATTGGCTGACCTTAACTTCAGTCATTCTGATGCTTCTTTGATTGAGTCTATGTCTATTTGTATTTGCTGGACATATGGTCGGCAAGTGAAACTGGTAGCACTGCACTTATATTTCTGTCACAAAGCATTCACTTCTTTCCCTTATTTAACGAGAACTGATTATATTTCACTCTGCAGGCTGCGGCAATGTTTAAAGTTCTGAGAGATACCCCACCTATACCCCAAACACTGTCACCTGAGGGCAAGGATTTTCTAAGTTGCTGCTTCCGTAGAAGTCCTGCTGAGAGGCCAACAGCTAGCAAGCTACTAGAACATTTCTGGTTGAAAAACTCATCACAAGGTGATATGCCATGTTCCGTACAGTCAACATTTCCAGTGAGATTGATGGTAACTCTGCAACCACCTCATCCCGAGTGCTTTTCGTCCATAAAATAGGTTATGCAGATGTAAATTGTGCTTCATATTTCATTGGCAGGATATGCCCCATAGTCCTAGATCATCTGACATTAAGCTTGATCAGTTGGCAATATGTTCAGGCTCACGAACTGCAAAAGGGAAGTTGGCATATGACAGGTAACTGTTACTTTTTTCCTTACTTTCTCACCCCACCCTCTTTTCTTGTCTCTTTATTATTGAATTTAAATTCAAGTTCATGTTTTTAATTTTTGATTTTTTTCAACTTTCAGTTCGAATTATTCTTCTTCTCCAGCGAGACTGGCCAATGATCTCAGCATGAAACTTCCAACTTAATGGTGATAGCAGCCTCCTGTTATTCTCATTCCATTCTCCAGGTTTTCCCCGCTTCATCTCCTCTGTGCTCATGCTATCACAGAAGCCTTTCTCGATCTGTCGCAAACATTGCTGAACTCAAGCATCTATTCGGATAGCGTGGGAATTGAAGAACCTCTGCCTGCCTTTTCATGCTCACTATACTGACCACACCAATTAAATGAAAATGGAATTCTTGTTGTAGGCCTTCTGGGATACTAGTTGATGACTGGAAGTCGTAGGTTGTAGATTTTTTTTGCCTCTTTTTATGCCTCGATGCTTCCTGCAGTTTTTAATGCTTGTTTAATCGTGGGAAAAATGATCCAGATAGGGACTTTAGAAGCAGGTTTTGTACAATTTTCACAGATATAAGAGCGATAGCAATTGTATTGCTTTTAAAAAATTAAAAAAAAAATAAAGAAGTGCTTGAGCAATTGTAGAGTCTATAACTTAGCTCTCACCTCCTTGTATGTACATTGAAAAGGTGTCCTTAGATTTTAGTAAAATATTTTTTTCAAGTTACTCGTCTTCCCTGTTCCCTTCAAATATTTTCCGTTCAACCACCTTCGTGTCCTAGCTAGAAATTCTTAATTAAATATTCAGGTCGCTCCACCAGCTGCCCTTGATTTTAGCTGAAAATTCTTAATGAAAAAAAAATGGAAATTTCTCTTTATCACAAAAAAATTAAAAGGTGTTCCCGCCGCCTCCTCCGAAAGGAAGAACTGAAGGAGCTGAAGGGGGGGGGGACAAGAGAAAAGGAGGGGAAAATGAAAAGTATACCCCCAAAGAAACATGTGAGCCATTGACCAGTGCCAAGGCAGAATGGCCGAGGCCCAGATCGGGCCAATCATATTTCGTCCTCGTTTGTCTGATCGCCGAGCACCCGTGGCGGAATCCAACGGCTGGTATCTTTTGCCGTCGGGGATCTTTTGGATGAAAAAGAAAAGAGCTCATCGGTCCTCCGCTTCCAGAGTCAATTGTCATCTACAGCCTTTTTTGACGTGAGGTGAAGTGGGAAAATGGTAAAAGGAAGCTGAAACTGAATTCAAGACTTGACATAATCGGACTTTGAGTCTGGCCTCAACCAACCCGTTTGACACCTATAGGTATTACCAGTCAGAAGCAGGAAAGAGCAACTACTAACATTATGGCCCATATGGGCCAAATCAGTGATTCCGTTCTTCGATCAGCCGAAAAGGGCTCGTGACTCCAAGCACTTTCCTTCCCAGTAAAGTCACTTTCACCGCCCATTCCTCATCTTTCCCCGGAGAAACAAATAAAAGACGGAGGCTAAGAAACAATAAAAAATAAAAGAGACAAAATCTCACTTAAGTACTTAACACCTGAGTAGGTTAACAATTGGTTGTAACAAAAGTTGAATTTAATGTTTTTGTTTCTTATTGTCATGCCGCTGATAAATTTCTGATCACTTGGTTTTTGATATTTTGGCAAATAACTATGATTTTCCCCATCTGATACCATCTTTTTTACAACAAATATTTAGATTCCAGTTAGAGACAGCGTTTTAAAGAATATCTAAACTAATTTTGTTGTTTATTATAACCTTAGCATATAGTTAAATAAATAAATAAATAAATATCGAGTTTGCTTGGCAGGCGTTTCTATATTTATGGTCATTTTATTTTTATACCAATTATTCTTTACTAATAATAATGAAAGATATTTGGTATAATTATTTTTCGCGATTTTTTTTTAAATATATATATAAATAAATAAAACTCATTTCACCGCCACCCTCATCATTCCCTCCAAATTACCAAGAATACCCTCCAACGGTAATATTTCAAGATTTCCAACGCAAAGCTCAGCCGGTAGATAAAGGCAAAGAGGCATTCATCCTTATTTCACTTCCTCGTTCTCTCTTTCGCACTCGTATGATGCAGAAGAGAGAGAAGGAGAGAGAGAGAGAGAGAGAGAGAGAGAGGAGGGAGTGGAAGAAGTGGAATTAGGGCGGCGATGCCTTTTTGACCTATTGGCACGCCGTCTCGTGGTGGCCCCGGTGGCGGAGATGACGGTGGTTCTCTCTGCGGTTTCTTGGCATCTTTCATGGCTAAGAATGACAGCGGAGTGGAATTAGGGCTGCGATGCCTTTCTCACCGATTGGCACGCCGTCTCGTGGTTGTCTCTGCAGTTCTTGGCGTCTTTTATGCGGAAGAATGGCAGCGATCACTTCGTCGATTCTCTTTCCGACTGCGCACGGCCGTGGCTTGCTTACTGCTACCTTTGGCAATTAACAATCTTGGATTTGATCTCTTCTCTCTTTTTCTTTTTCTCAGGAAACGAAAATCAGAGATTCTTGCGGGTAAATTTGCTTTAACTCTTGCAGCCTTTAAGTTAAAGAACGTATTGTAAAATGATTTTTTTTTTAAATGTTTGGTTTCTTCATCGCGTACTCCTCTGATCTTAAGATTTGACGTGTTATTGGCGGCGCCAGTGGTGGAGACGACAGTTGTTCTCTCTACAATTTCCAAGTAAACGAATCAAATTTCTTGGCGTCGAAGAAGGAGAATGACAGCGGTCACTTCATCGATTCTCGTTGTGCTTACTGCTGTCTTTGATAATTGTCAATCTTGGATTTAATCTATTCTCTCTTTTTCTTTTTTCTTTTTTCTTTTTTATTTTTTCAAGAAAGAAAGATCATAGATTCTTGGAGGTAAATTTTGCTTTTACTCTCCCATCCTTCTTATTAAGTTAAAGAACGTATTGTAAAATATATATATTTTTTGTTTTTTGTTTTCTTTGTTGCGTACTCTTTGATCTTAGGATTTCATGTGTTGTTGGCGGTTAGAAAACGTGAGGGTTCTAATTCTGTTAACTTGATGATCCCAAAGCACGAATGTGAAAGGAAAATGCAAGTGTTTTGTGTTTATTTGTGAATTGTGATCTCAGGAAGTCTGTTTGCCTCGGATCTAATTTTGCAATCCTGTATTTTTCTTTGTTCACTGTCCTTAAAGTGTGCGCTGTTCATTTTAATTCAGGATCTTATTAAACTTTTTTCTTTGCAGTAGATGGACGTGTGATGCTGATGAAAAAAGGCATAATCTCTCTGTTGGTGTATTGTTTCTTTTGGGTTTTTTATTAGTGTCTTTATTTTTTCTTTTTCACTTTTGATCACGCTAAGTTTTATTACTTCAAGGAATTATATTGCAGAAAGAAAGAAACATAACATTTGGGTCCACCAATGAATCACAAGCTTCCAAAAGGTTGCATTCTTCCTTCTTCTGTGTTTCTGGTAAGAACAATAAAATCACTGGGACAGCTGTGCAGTAATTTTCATGTCCATTTCTGCAGAGTGCTTCAGAATTATTTGTGTTTCTGGTCAATCTCATTTGGAAGGCTGTCTTCTGTTGGTCGAGAAGAGAGACAAGGAAGGTGTAAGATTCCCAAAAGTACCTATATTTTATCAAGTCTTTTATGCATTGTCAACAAGTAAGGTCATAATCTATGCCTTTTTCATAAGGATCTATGACAACGGTTCTTTTGCATTCAAAGACAAATAAGTCCAAGTCTATGTCTATGCATTTATTTGCTTAATAATTCTTTAACAGGTTAAGAAGGACAGTGAAGAAGTTCTTCTCCAACTTTCTCTAAAGCTGTTACTAAATGATTGGGAAAGAGGTATTTGAGGCACCATCATGCAAAATTTCCCTTACCCCCAATGAAAAGTAATAAAATAATTATATGCAGGAAAATGTTGTCACGTAATTAATGGAAGGACAGTATGTCTAAGACCTATCTGTTTAGGTTCTCATGGTGCAGAGGCATGTTCTTATACTTGTGCAAATAGTGGCTGCAGCTGGACTTTGTTTGAATCCTCTTAAATTCAGAGTAACCTATTTCTTTATCAAAAGTTCTTTCCCCTACACTACTGGATTTTGTGGATTTGTGTTGTTTGCCTTCGTCCTACTGCTACCTATTGCTTATGATCTTTTGGGTTGCAGATGCCCATATAAAAGCTCTTGCAAGCCTTAAACAGGAAATAAGGAAGAATGCTTGGAGATGAATTGAGCAATTGAGACTATCCAAAACGTTCAGCCACTGGAGCTATGTGGGAATGTCTGTATTTTGAAGGAACAGTCACTGTGTTGGACAATGGTATATACAGGTTGCTTCAGTCATGCTATTAATATCTATGTTCACTATCCATTGGTCTTTTTCCATCGTTAATCTGGTTTGCATCAAGGGAACAAGTTAGTAGAACGTAATATATCAATATTGGATAAAGTAAACCCTTGGTCAACAATTTTGTTTGCTACCCTGTTTCTCCGCAATAGATATTTGCCAAAGATAGTGAAAACTTGATATTAAGTGCGTAGGAAGAGCCTCAACGAGATTTTCCTACGGAGGTTGATTGTTCCCATGTTTCTAGAGCTCTTGAACATAGAATAAATCATTGATGCAAAGTCCCCCATTTCTCATTCATTCATTATTTAATGACCAAGCTGAATCCTTAGGGGCGGGGAGGGGGGAGAGGTGGGCATGGTTTTCAAGTTACATCAGGAAGGCTGCCGTGGGATATCTGCCTGGGTTAGAGAACAGGAAAAAAAAAAACTAGAGATGAGGGTAAGCATTAATGCCCATTGTCCTTGAAAAATTCGGTGCCTTTCTCATTACTTTTACATGGAAATCTCTATCATAAACTGATTGTGTGAATGTTGGCCCTGCTAGGATTGGCAACAGGGATGGTTCCATTCAGCTCTTCTAATGATGGCATGTGCTCTCTGAGAGGAAGATAAATGTGTTACTTATGTGCTGTAAAAGACTCTATTTCTTATTGAATTTCTAAGCTAGTTGTTGTCAAATCATGTGTTCTGCAGAGGTAAGAATAATGAACGTGGTAAAAGAAATAAAAACTCTGAAGTCCATACAAGCATATTCTTTGTTTGATAGGTATTTTTATTAATGGTTATGTTGAAATCCTGTCTGAACTTAACTTTCTTGATCATCAACAATATTTTTGGAAACCAGACCAGTGGTGTACACTATGTTATAAAGGACAAGAAAGTGTCAGATATTTGTTCTAGGATGGTTCCATCAAGCCAAGCAACTTCCTAATCTTTGGACTATAAATCAGTAATGGTTTCTCTTCTTAAGCTCCCGTTTGTTGCACTGTTATTATTTACAAAAGCATCTTTAGCCTTCTAATTCTTGTGCAAAAGAAGTGTAGATTGTGAGTTAAGGCTTTTATCAAGGCTGTCATCTTCAATGTTAAAGTAGAAAATTTGTTATTCCTGTGTGTTGCATTTTATCTTCTTTCAGTGGTTCCATCTGGACAATAATCGTCAGCATTCTCTGGAGTGAGAATATTTCAGTATCAGCATTTGAAAGTTGCATCTTAGTAATTTACTAGATGGCCTTTTTTGGCTTTGATAAGAATCTATAGGCTTTTTTATTGCAAACCATCATTGGTGCTTCTTGTTGTGGAACTGGTATCAGCTTCTGTAATTACAAAGATATAGGACAGAATGTCTATAACTTGAAGTCAGAAGGAAGAAATATTATAAATCCTTGTTAATAGTAAACTATTTATCTCATGATACATTGAACTCAATTACATATTTCTCAACGTTAGTCATTAGAAGACATGGTTAACCCTTGGAGATGTTTCATGCATGATAAAATTTTGGTTCTCTTCCTGTAGGATTTTCAGACAAATTGAGTTACAAATTTGGGTGGGACATGTCAAATTTTGGTTCTCTTTTGCAAGAAGATGGTGATGAGCAGTAACTTTTTTCATTCTTTAATTTCATGTTTGTTGCTTCTCATAGTTTCACTTTGAAACCAGCAACTCAGTTTTGAAGGTGCTCGCAGCTGTTCTTGAGGAGGCAGAAAATATTCTGATGATTCAAAGTTAGAAATTGCAATTTTGCAAACAAGTAGCGTTTAGATCTTGAAAAAAGATCTGCAGATTTGAAATTTCTTGCCTCTGCTTCCCTTTTGTCATGCCCCTGCAGATCAGAAGACCATGCTTGCCAAGGCTTTGGCTTTATAGCCAAAGGCAACTTCTTTGGATGTTCAGCTTATTCCTTAATGTCAGAACACTGTGTACTATTAATTCTTTTCATGCCAAAGCTGTTCCTTGGTTTATTATTAGTTTTCTTGTTTTCTATTAAAGAATGCCTAAAAAGTTTCTTCTTTTTTCTGGATTAGATGGGAGTCAACAACTTGCTTCAACCCATCCTGTTCATACTACCATCTGTAATTTTTATTTATCAAGCATCTGCTCTTTACTACTGACTTCTTTGTGTAGATTTTTTAAAGTAGAAATCAGGCTAATCTCTTATCATTGTAGTTACCAGTTGATGCGCGATGTATACGTGGCTGTCAAATGTGTTTTTGTTAAGCATATAGGTTGGTTGGCCTTCTAGAAATATAAACCCATTTGAAAAATTAGTTCATCTTTATCAATGATTTATGTTTTTGTCAATCCTAGAATTTTCACGAAGATATTGCATTGATGCTTTGTACACTCAGTGGTACAATATCTATTTGTCTTTTTTTTTTTTTTTTCTCTTTTTGACCATATTACATTTTATTACTTAAAGGAATTATATTTGAGGAAGAAAGAAGCAAAATATTTGGGTTACCAGAGAAGCAGAATATTTGGTTCCACCAGTGAAACACTAGCTCCCAAAGGTTGCTTTCTCCTTTCTTGTCAGTTTATGCTAACAACAATAAAATCGGTGGGACTATGATATTTGGTGCAGTAATTTTCATGTCCATTTTTGCAGAATACTTCAGAAGGATTTGTGCTACTGATCAATATCATATTGAAGGCTGTCTTCTGTTGGTCAAGAAGAGAGGAAAGTGGGCCTATGATCCCAGAAGTAACCTGGATTTTATAAAGTCTTGTATGTGTTGTCACCAAGTGAGGTTATAATCTCTGCCTTTTTGTTTTTCCTGCCACCTAGGTCATTTTATAATGATCTTGAACAATTGTTCTCCTTTGTGCAAAGGCGTAGAAGTCCAAGTCTATGCGTTTATTCACCTAATAGTTCTTTAACAGGTTAAGGAGGACAAAAGAAGAAGTTCTTCTCCAACTTCCTCTAAAGCTAGTTCTAAATGATTGAAGGTATTTGAGGCACTATGAGGCAAAAATACCATTATGACTATGAAAGGTAATACAAGAATTATATACAAGAAATTGTTGACTGATGATTTGTCGCATAGCTATTGCAAGAATGTTATGCCCAATACCTTTGCATTAGGTTCTCATTAGCACATAGGCATGTGCTTATACTTGTCCCAATGATGACTTTGTTTGAGTCCTCTAAAATTCAGGCAAACTTGTTTCTTTCATGGAAGTTATTTCTCCTGCACGAATGGATTTTGAGGATTTCTGATGCTTTCCCTTCATCTTACAGCAAATTATTGCTTATGATCTTTTAGTTCACAGATGATCAGATTAACAGGAGATAAGGAAGAATACTTGCAGTTAAATTGAGCAAATTGCAGTCTAGAGAGACTATCCAAAACATTCAGCCACTTAAGCTCTGTGGGAATGGATGCATTTTGAAGGACCACTTAAAGTGGTGGACATTGGTATGTACATGTTACTTCAATCATGTTATTAGCAATAGTGTTTGGCATCCAGTGGTCTTTATCCATCATTAATAATCTGGTTGGCATTTAGGGAACAAGTTAATAGTAGAAAAGCAATTTATATTAATATTAGATAAAGTATACCCTTGCCAACCATTCTGCATGCTATCTGTCCATTATTTTCTTCCTGTTTCTCCATAACAGGCATTTGGTGAAGATGGTGAAGGCTTGAAATTGAGCTTGCAGGAAGAGACTCAACAAGATTTTCCAATGGAGTTTGATTGTTCCTATGTGCATAGAGCTCTTGGAGCATCCAATCAATCATTGAACCCTAAACTCTCATTTCTCGTTCACTGTCTGATGACCAAGACGGATCCTTCAGGTGGGCATGGGGTATCCGCCTGGATTGGAGAGAGAGAGACTGGCATGAGGGTAAGCATTAAAACCCGATATAATGTGCCTTGTGCTTCTGACTTTCTCATTACTTTTACTTCGAAATCTCCAATATAAACTGATTTAATGCATGATACCCTGTTAAGATTGGCAACAGGGGTGGTTCTATTCAGCTATTGTAATGGTGGCATGTGTTCTTTGAGGCCAAGATCAATATGTTGTTTCTGTGCTGTAAAAGACAATATTTCTATTTGAACTTCTAAGCAAGTGTGGTTGAATCATGTGTTCTGCAGAGGTAAGCATAACGACTGAGGTAAAAGCACTAACTCTGAACTCCGTACAAGGTAGATTCTTTGTTTGTTAGGTACTTGTCTAAAAAGTTATGTTGGAATCCTGTATAATCTTAACTTTTGTGATTATCTACAGTCTTTTTGGACACCAGACCAGCATTGCATGCTTTGTAATGAAGGACGGGAATGTGTCATGTATTTTTTCCAGGACAGTTCCATGAAGCCATGCAAATTCCTGATCTTTGGTCTATAAATCAGTAATGGATTCTCTTTTTGACCTCCAATCTGTTAAACTGTTATTATTTATATGACCATCTTAGCCTTCTAATTCTTGTGTAAAAGATGTGTAGATTATGAGTGAAGGCTTTTTGTCAGTACTGTCAGCTTCAATGTTAAAGCAGACAGTTTGTTATGCGTTGGACTTTTTTCTTCTTCTAGTGGCTTCATCTGCACAATAATTGTCAGCACTCTGTGTGGCGAGAATGTTTCTGTATCAGCATTTGAAAGTTGCATCTTAAGACATTAGTATATGGCCTCTTTTTGGCTTTTATAAGAATCTCTATACTTATTTTATTGCACACCATTATTAGTGCTTCTTGTTGTGGGACAGGTATCAGCTACTGTAATTCCAAAGTATGGGATGTGTTTATAGCTTATCTTGAGAAGGCAAAACAAAGTGTAATGGATATGTTTGATAATTTAAACTTCAACTGAAATTGCTATTTTGCCAGCTAAGAGAAAGGTCTTGCTCTTAATGGTAAATAGAATCCAGGTAGCGGTGAATGGGAAGCAGATTGTAAACATACTGATGCGCATAATACTTGATCTTCTGTTATCCAGGTTCTGCTTCCCTTTTGGTCGTCCACCTATATATCAGAAAACCATGCTTGTCAAAGCTGAGGCTTTAGAGCCAAAGGAAACTTCCTTCAATGTTCTGCAGCCTTCTTGCTATCAGAAAGGTGTGCGTTTTCACCATAATTCCTTTCCATACCAAGGTGTTCAATGATCTATTTTTGGTTTTCCTATGTCTTATTGATGGATGCCTAATAAGTTTCTGTCTTTACTGGATTCGGTGGGTCATACAGCAAAAAGTCCACATTTTTTTCTCCATTTTGTTGCTTACTTCTGTATTTTTTTTCCTCTCCTTGTCATCTTTTGGTTTTCTTTTTATTTTTTATTTTTTACGTTTTTGCTTGGCTTGTTATGGTTAAATTTTGATTTGCAACTTCCTTCAACGTTCAGCAGCTTTCTTAATATCAGAAAAGGTATGTGCCATTACTATAATTCCTTTACATACCAAGGTGGTCCGTGATCTATTATTGGTTTTCCTATTTCCTATGGAAGAATGCCTAGTAAGTTTCTGTCTTTACTTGATTAGGTGGGTCTGACAACAAAAAGCCACATTTTTTCCTCCATTTTGTTGGTTACTTCTGTATTTTTTTCCTCTCTTTTCCATCCCTTGGTTTTCTTTTTCCTTTTCCATTTTTTTTTTCCTGCTTGGTTATTAGGGTTGAAATTTTGTACTTTACCCTGTATAGACCTGTGATGAGAAGTATCACCATACTTCTATTGGGTTGTTATTCTTCTAGTTTATTAGTGAGAAGAATTATATGATAGGATGAAAGAAACACAATATTTGGGTTCACCGGTGAAAGCCAAGCTGCCAAAGGTGTACATTCTTCCTTTTCAATTTCCTGTAATAGGAATAGAATTGGTGGGACAATTAAGTCTGAGGAGAAAGCCTTGTCTTGTCTAGTGTTTTCTTCATTTTCTTGAGAATAGACATCTGGTGAAGATAGTGAAAACTTGATATTAAGGTTGTGCAAAGAGCTTTCAACTGAATTTTCTAGTGGAGTTTGATTTTCACATGTGCCTAAAGCTCTTTGAAATTCCAACAAATCATTGGCCACTTAAAGTCCTCCAGTTCTCACTTGTTAACCAATAACCAGGCTGAACCCTTCCAAGGGACCCATGGTTCTCTAATTATCTCAAGATGGCTTCTGCCACACCTCAGCCTTGGCTGGAGAAAACAATAGGCCTGCTGTGAAGATAAGCATTTGAACTGGATCTAACGTGCCTTCTCCTTCAAAGATCTAGTTACCAATTCATCACCTTTAGATGAGAATTTCTACTTTAAACTCATTGTGTGCTTAATGCAACTGTTAGAAATAGCAACTTAGTGGTTCTATGAACCTCTTGTAGTGATGACATGTACTGTATGTGAAGAAGTTAAAAATGTGTTACTTCTACACTGTTCAATATCATGTTCTATTTGAAATCCTATGCTAGTCATGGTTGAACCACGGTCTGCAAAAAAAAACAAAAAGCATAAGGAAATGAGGTAAGAAATAAGAACTCT
>CM034046.1:12301868-12470459 GCA_019804595.1 Bruguiera parviflora | reverse complement strand
AAAAAAAACAAAAAGCATAAGGAAATGAGGTAAGAAATAAGAACTCTGAACTTCATACAAGATTGATTCTTTATTGTTAGATCCTGCTTTCAAATGTGATGGTGGAATACTTTGTGATCTCAACTCTCTTGATCAGCTAAAGTAACTTTTTGGACACCAGACTAATGTTGCACTGGATGTGATGAAGGATGAGAATGCATCAGATATTTGCTTTTGTGGGGTCTATCAGTCCAAGCAACTTCTGATCTTTGGACTAAAAATCGGTAATGCATTCACTTCTTAAGCTTCCTTTTGTTGTACCATTATTTTTTATATTGGTGTGTTTATCCTTCTAATTCTTGTGAAAAATATTTGAAGATTATGGGCAAATGTGTCAGTTTCAATCTTTAAAGAGAATTTATTGTCTGATATGCTGTATTTTTAACAAAAAGGTTAAGTGTGACCCAGTTGACATTAAGAAAAAAATGACAAAAGCGATTTGTAAGGCATAAAATCATGAATGTCCTACACTCAGAAAAAAAGAGTGCAAGTATAGCAAGCACCCTCTATGCTTTCCATCTTAAGATTTTATGTATCCTCTCTTTTTTGGCTTTGACAAGAATCTGTAAGCTTATTTTATTGCATGTCATCACTGGTGTTGCTTGTAGTCAAACAAGTATGAGCTACTGTAGTTGCAAATATAAAGAACGGAAAAACTAGAAATTAAAACTTTTGGAAAAATAGTTACAACTGATTCTTGTAGACAACATTATTGCTCCTTATTATATTTGTTAAATGGTGGTCATAAGGAAGTCTAGCACTTTTGGTGGTGATGCTCAAATGATACTAAGGCTAGTGGTCATCCAAACATTTATCATTATCGCACCCCAGGGCGGAAAAATGCTTATTAGGTATCCACCTCTTTAACCTTTTGGTTCTCTTCCCGTAGTTGGTGAAGGTACCGGCTTTTCAGAGAAATTAAGTTACAAGCTCAGGTGGGACAGATTCGAATGAAGATTTTAAGAGTAGCACATATAAAGCCTTCTCTTATGCAAGAAGATAGTGATGAGTGGTAACTTTCTTCATTCTTTAATTTCATGTTTGTTGCATCTGGTATTTTCACGTTGAAATCCGCAACTTGTTTTTGAAGGTGTTTGCAACTGTTCTTGAGGAGACAAAACAAAGTCCGATGGAAAGCTATTTGATGATTTAAAGTTAGAAATTGCTATTTTGCAAACAAGTAGAGTTTAGATCTTGAAACACGATCTGCAGAATTGAAATTTCTTGCCTTGCGCCCCTGCAGATCAGAAGACCATGCTTGCCAAGGCTCTGACTTTATAGCCAAAGGCAACTTCTTTGGATGTTCAGCTTATTCCTTAACGTCAGGACACCGTGTACTATTAATTCTTTTCGTGCTAAAGGTGTTCTATGGTTCATTATTAGTTTTCCTGCTTTCTATTAAAGGATGCCTGAAATTTTTTTTTTTTTTTCTGGATTAGGTGGGAGTCACCAGCGTGCTTCAGCTCACCTCTGCTCATATTAGTATCTGTACATTTAATTTAACAAGCGTCTACTCTATAACGCTGACTTCTTTGTGTAGGTTATTTCCGGTAGAAATAAGGCTAATCTCTTTCATTGTAGTAAACTGTTGATGTGCAATGTACACTTAACTGTCAAATGTGTTTTTGTTTAGCATAGAGGTTGGTTGGGCTTGCAGTGTTTATCAAAGATTTATCATTGTGTTTTATTTATTTATTTTTGTAAATCACAGAATTTTCACAAAGATGTTGCTTTGATGCTTTGTGCACTTGATGCTACAATATTTAGTTGTCTTTGTTTTTTTTTCTCTTACCATAATATATTTTATTACTTAAAGGAATTATATTGCAGGGAGAAAGAAGCATAATATTTGGGTCCACCAGGGAAACACAAGCTCCCAAAGGGTTGCATTCTTCCTTCTTTTCAGTTTATGGTAACAACAATAAAATCAGTGGGACAGTTGTGTAGTAATTTTTATGTGCATTTTTGCAGAATGCTTCAGAAGGATTAGTGTTGTTGGTCAATCTCATATGGAAGGCTGTCTTCTGTTTGTCAAAAAGAGAGAGAAGGGGGGGTCCAAGATCCCAGAAGTGTACCCTTAATAAAGTTTTGTATGTGCTGTCACCAAGGAAGGTTATAATCTATGCCTTCTTATTTTTCCTGCCACTTAAGCCATTTTATAATGATCTTGACCCACGGTTCTCTTCTGTGCAAAGACATAGAAGTCCAAGTCTATGCTTTTATTTGCCATAGTACTTTAACAGGTCGAGGAGGACAAGAGAAGAAGTTTTTCTCCAACTTCCTCTAAACCTGTTTCTAAACAATTGGGGTTATTTGAGGTATCAGGCAAAAATTCCTTACCCCATTGAAAGGTAATACGGCAATTATATACAGGAAACTGTTGACCAATGATTTGTTGCATAGCTATTGCAAGAATATTATGTCCAATACCTATGCACTTATGTTCTCATTAGTACAGAGGCATGTGCTTATACTTTTTCAGATGATCGCAGCAGCAAGACTTTGTTCGAGTCCTCTAAAATTCAGATGAGCGTATTTCCTTCATGAAAGTTCCTCCTGCATTACTTGATTATGAGGATTTCTGTTATTTTCCTTTATCTTAATGCTAAGATTGCTTATGAGCTTTTAGGTTGTGGATGAGCAAATAAAAGATCTTGAAAGCCTTAAACAGGAAAAATGTTGAATTGAGCAAATAAAGGAAGAATGCTTGGAGTTGAATTGAGCAATTTACAGTCTAGAGAGACAATCCAAAACGTACAGCCACTGAAGATATGTGGGAATGGATGTATTTTGAAGTAACACTCACTGTGCTTGACAATGGTATGTACCTGTTACTTAAATCATATGATTACTATTAATGTTTAGTATCCATTTGTCATTTGCTATCATTAATAATCGGGTTAGCATTTGGGGAACAAATTAATTGTAGAAAAAAAAAATTAATATTAGATAAAGTACAGCTTGAGTGATCCATTCTGCATGGTATCTGCCTAGCACTTTCTTCCTGTTTCTCCACGATAGACATTTGGTAAAGACAGTGAAGACTTGAAATTAAGTTTGTAGGAAGAGACTCAACAAGATTTTCCAATGGAGTTTGATTGTTCCTGTGTGCATAGAGCTCTTGCAGCATCCAATCGATCATTGAAGCACAGTCTCATTCACTGTCAGATGACCAAGATGGTTCCTTCAGGTGGGTGTGGGTTATCTTGCCTGGGCTGGAGAACACAAAAAAGGAGAGAGAGAGGAGCATGGGGGTAAGCACTGAAACCCGATATAATGCACCTTGTCCCTGAAAATTTGGGTGACTCTCTCTTTATCTTTACACAGAAATCTCTATCTTAAACTAATTTTATGCATGATTCCCTGTTAGGACTGGCAATAGGGGTGGCTCTATTCAGCTCTTGTAATGATGGCATGTGCTATTTGAGAGCGAGATAAATATGTTGCTTCTGTGCTGTAAAAGACCATATTTCCATTTGAATTTCTAAGCCTACTTGTGGTTGAATCATGTGTTTTGCAGAGGTAAGCACAATGACTGTGGTAAAAGAACTAACTCTGAAGTCTGTACAAGATAGATTCTTTGTTGTTAGGTAATGTTGGAATCCTGTCTAATGTTAACTTTCTTGATCATCTAAAATACTTTTGGATGCCAGACCAGTGTTGCACACTTTGTAATGAAGGATGAGGATGCATTGGGTATTTGCTTCAGGACACTTCCATCAGGCCAAGCAAAGTTCTGATAGCTCCATCAGGCCAATCAAATTTCCGATCTTCAGACTACAAATCAGTAATTGATTCTCTTCTTTAGCTCCTGTTTGTTGTACTGTTATTATTTATATGAGCGTCTTTAGCCTTTTAATTCTTGTGTAAAAGATGTGTAGCTTATGAGTGATGGCTTTTATCAGTACTGTCAGCTTAAGTGTTAAAGTAGAAATTTATTGTTATGATGCATTGCACTTTTTTCTTCTTTTTACTTGTTTCATCTGGACAGTAGCTGACTGCACCCTGTGCGGTGAGAATGTTTCTGTATCTGCATTTGAAAGTTGCATCTTAAGAGTTAAGGCCTTAGTACATGGCCTCTTTTCGGCTTTGATAGGGACTATTTTATTGCACACCACTGTTAATGCTGCTGCTTGTTGTTGGACAGGTATTGGCTTCTGTGATTCCTAAGATATAGGACAGAAAACCTATAACTTAAAGTTAATGGGCAAAAAAATAGTCATAAATCCTTGTTAACAGTAATACGGTTAATCTCACGATACATTGAACAATGTAATCACATATTTGTTAATATTAGTCATTAGGAGGCATATATTAAACGTTGGTGATACTCAATTCATAATGAAGCTCTTCCACCAAGTGCTGTCTTCTGAAAATCTGCATGTCCACCCTGCATATTCTGTATGTTCTCTCTTCTGTCCTTAGGTTGCAAATAAGTCAGTCATCCAAACAATTTCATTACTGGGCCACATGACGGCAAAACACCTACTTGATGTCCACTAATTTAAAGCTTGATAGGTCTATTCTTGAACTCTCTGAAGAGATGAAATTTTCAGACAAATAGAGACTCATGTTTCTTTATTGTCATTACTGAAATTAAGTACTCATTTTTGAAGGTGTATGCAGCTGATCTGGAGAAGGCAAAACAAAGTTTGATGGATTGTTTGATAATTTAAACTTCAATGGAGATTGCTATTTTGCCAACTAAGAGAACGGTCTTGGTTAATGGTAAGTAGAATCCACGTAGTGGTGAATGGGTAGCAGATTCTAAACATACTGGTGCACATAATACTTAATCTTTTGTTATCCAGGTTCTGCTTCCCTTTTGGTCGTCCACCTGTACATCAGAAAACCTGCTTGTCGAGGCTGTGGCTTTAAAGCCAGATGCGACTTCCTTCAATGTTCAGCAACTTTCTTAGCATCAGAAAGGTGTGTATCATTACTATAATTCCTTTCCACGCCAAAGGTGTTCTATGGTCTATTGTTGGTTTTCCTCTTTCTGATTGAAGAATCCCTAATGAGTTTGTGTCTTTACTGCATTAGGTGGGTCATATAACAAGAAGTCCACATTTTTTTCCTCCATTTTTTTTTGGTTACTTCTGTTGTTTTTTATTTTTTTCTCTCTCTCTGCCATCTCTTTTTCTCCTTTTCTTTTGCATTTTTTGCTTGGCTACCTGTGATGAGAAGTATTAAAATACTTCTATTGGGTTCTTATCATAATACTTTTATTAGTGACAAGAATTATATATTAGGAAGAAAGAAGCACAATATTTGAGTTCACTAGAGAATGACAAGCTGCCAAAAGTTTGCATTCCTCCTCTTCGATTCCTTGCAACAAAAATAGAATTAGTGGGACAGTTAAATTTGTGGGAAAAGGCTTGTCTTGTCTAATGGTTTTTTTTTTTTCATTTTTAATAGACATCTAGTAAAGATAGCGAAGACTTGATATTAAGTTTGTGGGAAGAGCTTCAATTTTCCAGTGAGGTTTGATTTTTCTTGTGTCCCTAAAGCTCTTTGAGATTCCAATAAATTATTGATCATGTGAAGTCCCCCAGTTCTTACTCATTAACCAATAACCAGGTTGAACCCTTCAGGCGGACACATGTTTTTTCAATTACCTCAAGATGGCTTCTGTGGCATATCAGCCTGGACTGGAGAAACCAGTAGGCCTACCTTGTGGATAAGCATTTAAACTGGGTGTAATGTGTCTTCTCATTGGAAGATCTAGTTTCCAACTCATTACCTTTAGACGAGAAACTCTATTTCAAATTGATTGTGGACTGAATGCAACTGTTAGAAATAGCAACGTATTGGTTCTAAGTGCCTCTTGTTGTGATGACGTGTACTGTCTGTGAAGAAGACAACTTACAGGCTTCAGAAACAGGAACTTTCAGGAAAAGCTGACTTGGGAAAAGAGTGTGGATAAATTAGATAGGCTTAAATTGCCATGCACAATATGTTTGATATTTATGCAAGCATCGATGAATTTACCCAAGATGGGATTTTGTTGGTAAGCGAATGTAGCTGCTACACCTCTAGATTCAAGCAACTTTCATGTCTACGAGTGCTTTATAAGTTATAATGTGATTACTCAGAGATATTTGTTTTAGAGAAAGACAGGTAGTAGAGTAGCAGTCAGAATCTTATGATATATGTTTACTCTCTTTTAGTGCAAGATATTAAAAAAGCTCAGGGTATCCCACTGAGCACCTCTTTTTCTTATTATTATTATTATTTTTATGGGGTAATTATGTATAACAATTTCTTATACTCGTCATTGCATTTTTGTATCTTTTTTCTGTTGTAATTTCTTAGCAGGAATTATCCTTTGGGTGGTATTGGCGATCGATGGTGTGAAGCTGGTAAGCTAGTGATGATTGAGCTTTACACAAACCTACCCTCGATCTTTTCCTCCTCAACTTGCCCAAGGTTCTACTTCTTGTTCTCTTCTCCCCCCCACCTCCTTTTTTTTTAATAATTAGTTTTACACGTTTTTCGCTTTTCTTCTTCTTTTTTTTTAATCAAATTCTTCTTCTTTTCATTCTTGCCATATATTTAAGATGAAGTGATTTTTTTATTGCCGATGTTCTAAAAAATATTTGCTAAGTAGTTGCCACAAAGTTTTAATTTATTGTCATTGTTTCTTATTGTGGTGCCCAATCTCATTTAGTTTTATATTTTATGTAAATAACTATAAAGAAAACTCTTTTGGATTCCAAATTGTGTACACTGTTGAACACAATTCTTTGAAAAAAAAAATGATGAACATTATTATTTTAGTCTAATTTTGATTTGTTCGTCTTTTTTAATTTTTTGCCACTAAATGTAAACAATTTTGTGAGTCCATATAGTCATTCCCTAACTATAATACATAATACCATAATTTTTTAAGAAATTTTCATAAATATTCATTTAGCCAATTTAGTGACTTTTATTTTTTCAAAATTCGTGAATTATTATTTTTTTAATAATCCATGTTAATGCATAATGTAACATGGAATAATCAGTCAAATAGATACTGAGTGTTCCTTGGCCTTGCAGTTTTTGTTTATGTGTGGGTATAGTCACTTTTTAGCGGTTAGTGGTCTTTGTTCTTCTTTGTTTCTTATTTTTTTATAAAATGAATATTACCGCTTCATATATTGTGAAATATTTATTTTGTAGTATATTTACTAATGGCATGGTCCATTCTATTGCGTTTAGTACATAATAAGATATTATATGGTAAATTAATTTATACTAATTATCCTCCCCCCCCCTCTCTCTCTCTCTCTCTCTCTCTCTCTCTCGATATAAAATCCAAAACACTATCATATTTTCAATGTAAAATTGTCAAATTTCTTTTTGAGGATTCAAATTTCTTGTAATTTTAAATCCTGTCGTTCCCCTCGGAAGAAAAAAACAGAAAAAAAGTCGTCCAGAAGGAAATAAAACGACGTGGTAAGCGCAAAACACGGGAACGGTCTTACACCGATCCTAATAAAGCCGGGCAAACAAGAAAACGACAAGCGCAGCACAAGCACGGCATCACCCACGGATCACCGTCACATAACGAGTCCAATCAATCAATCAGTCGCGATGCGACAACAGCAGCAGGTACATGACGTGCTAACTATATACGTTAGGAGCACCAGATCAGAAGCTCCCCGATAAACCAGAGGCATAAGCTTAGTTTCTTTTTCTTTTTATCTTTTGCTCTCTCTCTCTCTTTTTGGGGGGGCGGGGGTGGTTAAAAGGAGGGGGAAGCTCCATCTAAGTACTAGAGCTCCATCTGAGGGGAAGCTTCATGAAGAGTCTGTGCAAGACCTGGAGGGGTTGCTCTGTACAGGACACCTCCGCTTCTTCTTCTTCTTCTTCTTCTTCTTCTCCTTCTTCAAGGCATAAACCTCTTCACCTCCAATCCAGGCAGCAGTTCTTCTGAAGGAGACAATTTTTTAGGGTTTTAGAGCCCGCACACAACAAAGTGTACACACTTAAAGCACAGAGAGAGAGAGAGAGAGAGAGAGAGAGAGAGAGAGATGGGAAGGCCAAGGTGTCATTTGGATATAAGCATAGGAGGAGAAGTGGAAGGGAGGATAGTGGTGGAGCTGTACAAGGACTTGGTCCCTAAAACAGCCGAGAATTTCAGGGCTTTGTGTACCGGTGAAAAAGGCATTGGTCCCAATACTGGTGTCCCTCTCCATTTCAAGGTTTATCTTTCGCCCCCCCACCCTCCTCCTCTTTCTTTCTCTCTTTTTGGTTTTCTGGGTGCAATGTGATGTTTACAGAAGTGGATGTTCCTGCTTTAAGAGTCTTTTTTGTTTTTATTTTTGTTTTTGGGGCTTCTATTTGTGTGAAAGGTTTACATCTCTTGTTTTAACCTTTTTCCTTCTCCCTTTTTGACAAGTCGATGGGTTTTTTTGGGGCACCAGACAGACAAGAAAAAAAGATTATCAGTGCTCCTGTTCATTGTTATTATTATTATTATTTCTGTAAAATGTGGGTTCTTATATATGGGGAATTTTTTGTAATCTTGTATTTTGGAATGTTATCTTCTTGTGGAAGGGAAATCTTTGTGATGCTAGAGAAGTTCTTGTTGCCTGCATTTTCTGTGTCTGGTAACTGGGTTGGAACGCCTTTTTTTCCCTTCCTTTCAAGACAATTTATTTAGTGTTAGGGAATTGGGATCGAAAGGAAAGGAGATGGGGGAAGAAAATGAAGAGAGCATGGAAACAGGGTAATGGGTTTAAAATAAGTTTCTTGTCCCACCTTTTCCTTTCTCCCAAAATGAAAAGGAATAAGAAGTTCATCTCCTTCCGTCCTTTTCTTTAACCCTGCCTCCTTCTTTCCCATCAAATACATGGAAAATGTGTGCTCTGTTTTGAGTGAGTAAGAAGGGCGTCACGTGCATCTGTTGTAGGCTTGTAGGAATGAGCTCAACAGTGGGACTTGCATATTGATTTTATGAAGTTAAAATGATTTCTTTTATCAGTGTACATCTTTTTGCTAATATTAATCAAATGATTCGATGTAGGGTGTTCATTTTCACCGTGTCATTAGAGGTTTCATGATACAAGGTGGAGATATATCAGCTGGTAATGGAACTGGAGGAGAATCTATATATGGCTTGAAATTTGAAGATGAAAACTTTGAGTTAAAACATGAAAGAAAAGGAATGTTGTCAATGGCTAACATGGGACCTGACACTAATGGATCACAGTTTTTCATTACCACTACTCGAACTTCTCATCTGGATGGGAAGCATGTTGTTTTTGGGAAGGTAATCAAAGGAATGGGACTAGTTCGTTCCATTGAACATGTTACAACTGTTGATGATTGTCCAACTCAAGATGTTGTAATTGCTGACTGTGGAGAAATTCCTGAGGGCGCAGAAGATGGAATATCCAACTTCTTCAAAGATGGTGATACTTATCCTGATTGGCCAGCTGACCTTGATACAAAACCTGATGAGATTGATTGGTGGATGAAGGCTGTGGATTCTATTAAATCTTTTGGAAATGAACAGTACAAGGTAGCTCATGTGCTTAATTAGTACTCTTTGCTAATATTCTCCGCCAGTCTAAAACCTTTCTTTTTTCCCATTTCTTTCAAGCTTATTTGCCTTACACTTATTGTCCTTGATTAAGTGGATGTGTTCCTACTGCAGAAGGAAGACTATAAGATGGCTCTTAGGAAATATCGCAAGGCCTTGCGCTACTTGGATATTTGCTGGGAGAAGGAAGATATTGATGGAGGTTGTTTTTTGGGGTGACATCTTAGGATATTCTTGATAACCAGCACTTTGTTTGCTTTAGTCCACTGATATGATTTTTTTTTGTTGTACAGAGAAGAGCTCATCTTTGCGGAAAACTAAGTCTCAGATATTCACAAATTGTTCTGTAAGAAACACTCTCTCATGGACATTATCCTTGTACTTTGGTTGTGTCTCAGGAACATTGGGATTGCAAACAATTTTTTTGTTTTAAACTTCAATTCACTGGCATTTTGTTTTGTACTTCATTTGCTGTCTCTGACATTTCATTGATGGTTAGCTGGTTGATTTTAAATATATTCATCAGGCATGCAAACTGAAGCTAGGAGATCTAAAAGGAGCCCTGCTGGACACTGACTTTGCTATACGCGACGGAGAAGATAACGCAAAAGCATTTTTCCGCCAGGGACAGGTTTGCATTATCACTGAATTAAACTCTCTCTCTCTCTCTCTCTCTCTCTCTCACATTGCCAGTTAGGGAGACACTACCATATTGCCATTGCAATAGACCTATGTGGAGCCTAAGAATGGTGTATTTAGGTTTTTTTAAAATTTTTTTATTCTTTTCTTTATTGTTACAATGCATTGCATATTTTTCTTTTGTAAATACATGTATTGGGTTCCATGCTGATATCAGGCATACATGGCACTTAGCGACATTGATTCTGCTGTTGAAAGCTTCAAGAAGGCACTGGAAGTGGAGCCCAATGATGGTTAGTGCCACTTGTAATGTTTGACAAGAAAGAAGTGCTGCTTTAATATGATTTTATGAAATGTGGTAACAAAGCTTCATATTAGGTAGCCTTATGGCCAGTATTTAGGTGGTCTTATGATTTGTGTCATCTTTCCTCATGATCTAATTTTCAATTGTTTTATTATTGCTAGCATAAAGACTCATTTCCATTCCTTAGAACACATTTTCTTTCTTTCAGGAGGGATAAAGAAAGAGCTTAATGCTGCCAGGAAGAAGGTCGGTGACTGTTATGCCTGATAAATTAATTTCTTCTTCATCTTTGTTTTAAGTGTTATTGAGAGTTGAAAATATTACAGGTTGCTGATAAACTTGACCAGCAGAAAAAGGCTTACTCTAGAATGTTTCAGTAGTGTTTGGCTGGTTAAATGGTATGGCAGTTACCATTTTATGCTCTGCGGTTAAGTTATCTCCAGGTTTACTCAATTTTTTGTGTTAGTGCAGGTTACCTATAGTGTGGAACGTTCATTTTTGCTTTCTCTGCACAGAAGTGGTCAAATCAACGAGTTCAAAGGCAGTGTTTGCAGATTTTTATGCTCGGGCTTTTCTGGGGTGATCCATGAAGCCATGTGATATTTCCAGGAATCCAACTTGAACTAATTTTTGCCATAGATGTTTTGCGACTTACTCTAGCTGCCTGAATCTGTTTTGCTACTGGGGTATCTGTCTGCAATTTTCCTCACAAACCCGTCTGATGCTTCATGCTACTTTCTAACTTGGAAAATGAACGATATTTTTGACCGGCTTTTTATTATCATCGACTTTCTCGTTCTGTCACTGTGAATGCTTCCAATGAGACCCAGCAGTTGCCCCTGTGCTTGAGCCTTGGGCAAGAAGGTAATGCCTTTGTTGACTTGGGCCGTACTCTGGCCCTTGTTCTTTCTAAGGAGCTGGGTCATTCTTACAGATTGGATGGGCCGAAGGTTTTACTGAAGAGAAACAGTGGCATGTTATATCGCAAAATAGAAACAAAATCGCAGTCTACTTTCTTTCTTGTTTTTCTTATTTTCATTTAGCGATTTAAGAGAATTCGACTCTACTTCTGTTAATTAAGTGGTGGCAGTGGTACTCCTTTTTCGGTTACATTTTACAAGTAGTACTTAAGCACAGAATTGCAGGAGGCAGGCAGTTCACTGTTGTGAAGGGAATCGTCAGCCAACTTCCTGGGTGCACATTGTCACAAATGGTACGAGTGTTATTGTTGCCGGTTCATCTTATATGCAGTATGCTTGCCTTTTTCACTGCCCATCATCTGAGGTTTTGCCTCTTACCGGATTTGGCTATTGTATTGCAATCCCACTTTGGGGAGCAGATGAGTACACAGATAAATTCCACGTCATTTGCCTCAGTTTCTCTAGCATTTAACGAACATGCACAATTGAACCAAAATCATCGGGAGAGCAATTAAAGGAAAAATTGCATGGAAGTCTACCCTCCAGTTAACAAATAATCCACCAGGCAGAGCAGAATAACCTCAGCCCAACTTGTGAATGGCAGTCATTGATTTTCTAACATGATATTCCCAGAAACACCACTACTTTAAGCATCTCAAATGTGTTCAGAACAAGAGTGTGGAACATGAGGAATACAACCTGTAGAAAAGCCATACAAATATTATGGGTAGATGACAAACATGGATACAGATAAATGGATGGCTATCCATCAATGGATTTTGTCATTTCAGGTATGAGGAGGATACAACTCCCAAAGCGCAACTGTTGTGTCTTCTGAAGCAGAGGCCATGAGCTTACAATCGCTTGAATATGACACGGCATTACACTGCAATAATTGCAAATGCAAAGTAATGACAGTAAGCCAATCAAGGGCACTATAGGATTACTACTGCTCTGCTTAGGATTTCTTTCCTTCCCAAAACAGAGCAAGTTAAGAGGTATAAATGCGAGAATAAAACCGATGATAATAAATGTAGACTTTTGTTCATCCATTTTAGTTGGCCAAGAAACAAGAAGATACCGTAGCATGGTGATACTTCAAAATTGCCAGTGCATTTCCTTTGCGATAATTATATATCCTGACTCTGCCATCAAAGGCGGCAAGTGAAAAAACAATGATTATAAATTAGACTAGGAATTGCTTCAATTACAGAACTTGTGCCACCAACCTGTGATCCCAGCCTGCAGTTGCTGCAATTTTTCCATCTGGTCGAATTGAAGTTCCCGATATACCTGGTCGCTCCAAACTAATCTCTTTCTTGATCAGACAAAAGCCCTATCTCAAATAAAAGAGAGTTTGGCATGACTTAAAAAAGCACCTCATATAATAGGCATAAAGAGCCAAAAGAAGCAGCTTCAAGTGATAGTAGGCAAAGAATTAACAACAAAAAATAGGAGAAAAGAAAAAGATAAAATTGTACAATTACGGAAGACCAACACTAGCAACAATAAAGCCTTAATCTCAAATTTATTTGGGGTCAGACCAAAGGCCAACAGAAAGGTCATTTACATAGTTTTTCATTCATCTCAGGCTCAACTTAAGCATTGGAACAACTAACAAGGATTGTAAAAATGGATGGATTTAATGAGAGGCATGAATTACCAAGGAAGGATCCAAGCTATACAACACAATCTTGTCATCTGCAGCTCCTGAGATACCCCCCTTGCAGAAGCTGTCAACAGATAGGCTTAGAACTGCATGTGAAATGCACATATAACTCAATTTTGCAGCTACGAACAAAAATTACAGGAATTCTCGGAAAACTGCTCTCACCTGGTTCTGCATGGAACTTTACAGAAGTGACAGGAACCCCTGGGTTTCGCACATCCCACAATAGCATGGAGCCTTCCTCATAGCTGCCACATGTAAGGAGAATGACAAAAAGATATGTAATCCAAATAATTTTGGCACATGAAAAGTAAAGCAGAAATTAACCAGTTTAAGAAATCAAAATATTTTTCTGCAACAGAACTTTAGCAATCACAGAATTGGGTTCCAGGTTAAATAACACAATATGTCACAGGCCCAGATTTGTCAAATCACAGTTATCCAGAGGATTTCTAGTATTACAGTTGTCCATCTGTAACTCTAGCAGTACAAGCTTGCATGCAATGAAAGCATAAAAACCATCATCTAACAGCAACAACAAAAATAACAAGAGAGGTGTACCCAGCCAGGACATTCAGTGTTCCCTGTGATGCTGATGGTAGAAATGCTTGAACTGCCATGCACATCCCTGCTAATGAACACTTGGCTATAAGTTTAAAGCTGTTGAACTCCTGTACAACATATCAAACATGTTTTTCTAAGATTTAATTTTGCTTTTTCTGTGGGCTCTTCAAATCTAGATGACAAGCTTAGAATTTTTCTTTTTACAGCATCCAACATCCCCAGGTTGTGACCCTTTATTAGGTGCACAATGACACCAGTTTAATTGCATACATTATTAATCACTGCATGGATATGTAAATGTTTGTGCATAAACACATCTATACAAAACCCCTGATGTCATTATAAAAATGAAAACTCTTAAAGCAAATAAAAGGCTAAAAAGGTAGAGCTTTAAACGGAACAAGTAGCACTCCATAAGAAACTCTTGCAAGCAAGGATCTTTCAAGAAAACAATTTTGATTAATAGGCATAAGGCTATTTACTCTCAGAACATAAAATTGCTTGTTATTAAGTTTTAAACAGAAAATTACAGTGTATCACAAAGCTCACAAGATGTTGGTGACCATTACTACAATAACAACTTTAAAGGCCTCCAAACAGAATATCCCTAGACAATTCACACAGATATAATTGTTTTACAATCAATACATCATGATAATACTTTTAAGTTTTATATGATGGATACATCATTTTGGTCGTGGTACGCCACATGCCATGTTGATTGAATGAATGCTATTCAGATATTTACACAATAGCATACTCAGTCAGTAGAGATATAATATCAAAAGCAAACCTCTATTGTTAGCAGAAATACTTGGTGAGGCTCCAACACATAACTGAGGTAATCTTACAACCCTTTCTGCAGATTTCAGATCCCATATCTCAACCTTTTGATAACAGATTTGTAGAATAGGCAGTTAGTCATCCAAAGAAAAATTTTAGGGAAAAAGTTACTTGTTTACAACAACTAGCTTAGATATGCAATGTAGACCTCTGAAGACTGCTCCCCTGCTATAGCAATGAACTCTGGTCCATCAGCACCTATATCTTCAACAAACAAAAACAATTAATCAATTTCTGTATTAATTGCAACTTAAAAATGAAGATAGGAATCCACCAAGTAACAATAGCAATTTGGCAAACCTTCATAAATTCCTCCCCTATCACACAAACTACTTTCATCAACAGGTTCCCTATTCTCTTTCTCATGCTGAAAATTCATCCCATGAACTTGCATTGCAGTAGCATATGCCTTCTTTGCAACAGAAAGCTTGCAGAAGTGGTAAGAGTTTGTCTTGATCGTAAGTGATGGCATCCTGTCAAATAAATGGCAATACAAAATAATCCTAAGAACACTATAACCTCCATTCAATTAAACAAAAGCACGCATCTACAGGAAATTCCACAAGCAGAACCTAGCACAATTTAGCCACAAGAGCAATGCATGTGATCATACTCACACTTTAGAATCTCTTGAACTAGCACATATACAACTTAATGATCCTCCTGAACCAATAAAAAAGCACACAGAAACCAATGTGCCTACGAAGGAAGCAAAAGAAGCGGATCAAGTACCTTGACAAACCTCCGTCTATGATATCCCAGCACTTAACAGTTCCATCCCTTCCCTGGCTACAACATCCCATCACAACAAAGCCACCAAACTCATTTATCGACTGCTTTACTTTAGATAAACCTAACGAATTAAACCAACAAGAAAAAAGTAGAGCACCTGATAACTTTGTTGTCACCAATCAAAGCACTGCTAGCAACAGAAATTATGCCATGAGCTGAACCATGCACCCTTCAAATCAATAGAATCACATTCAAATCATCATTTACTCCAAGCAAAATAGAATTAACAAACAAAAAAAAAAAGCATAAGAACCAATGTTTTTAAATAAAATGAATACCAAGCAGATGACGCCGTCCGGTGCCGGACGGTGTCCCAAATCCGCAATTCACCGTCGGCGGAGCTGAAACATTACACTCCAAATTTCAAATTCAGGTGAGTAATATCGAAAAGGAAAAAAGGAAAAAAATGAGCAGCGAAATTGTTACCCGGTGAATAGGAGAGGTCGGGTCGGGTGGAAACAAGCATCCGTGACGGAAGCGCGGTGGCCTCGCAGTACTGCCACCGGATCAGGCGGCGGCCTCCTACTCATTCTCGCTTATTTTCTTTTCCACGATTGGCTGTCTAATTACTCAAATTCCAAAAGATTTAAAAAAAAAAAAAATCAAAATAAAGAAGAAGATGAAGAAGAAGAAGGAGAAGAAACGAGTCGGTTCAGTTCTTCGAAGTGACGCACAGCTTGTAAAACGAAGGAACGCCAGAGCCCCGACCCTCGGAACTTTGTGGCTCTCGGCATTATGCGGTGTCGTTTCATCCATTTCGCCCTTTTTTGTTTGGAACTAATACGCCGCCGTTTGTTTGTTTGTTTTTTTTTTTTTGACTTACTCCATTTGAGGGCGTTTGTTTGCGTTTGGACCTTTGAACTTCGCCGCCGGTGTCGTTAATTTGTTGGCTTTGGCCTTTTATACACTGTCGTTTTTCGCTTGCGTTTTTTTGGGCGAAAATGTTCCATTTGCGTTATGCGTTAATGGAATTAAAAGATCCAAAAATGAGGATTAGAGCATACTAATAATTTTTTTTTTTTTGGAGGTTATTGGGCTCATGAAGTATAAAGAATCAAATTAATTTTTTCGAAAAAAAAAAAGGAGAATAAGAAATATTAAAATGTTTTTATAATTTATTTATAATTTAATATTATATAAATTTATTGTATTATTTTTATTTTAAATATACTAAAAAAAATTAAAATAGAAATCAATTCTTTACTTCATTTTCAGATTCATTATTATTATTGAATATAAAACATACAAAATGGATGCCAGCACGAATTCTTTTTTGTCTGATCATGCCAGACGCAATTTCCTCCAGACATCTGAGAAACTGGGACCAAACTTTAACGTGAAGCAAACCCCATTGGCGACCTCTGCCCATTGTTCTTGGGGGTGTATTTTCAGATATCTACCAAAATGAAAAAGTTTCAATTTTCAAGTAAACGATACATATGGTTGATGGATTTTCTTGGACCAGCATGAGTGAACCAATTTTTTTTTATTATTATTGGTGATCTTATTGTCTGAAATCTTTTCTGTGAGCCTTACATTGGATGCATCAGAATTCTGATGAACTCATTTGAGGAATCTTTTGATGCTTCCTATCAGAAATTTTCTGAATCTACCGAAAATGGAAAGCTTTTTCTTCTTGACAGTCCTTTTATTTCTGCCACCCTTCGATCCTCTCGTCTTCTTTTGTTGGTTTGGAGTACCTGGTTCAGCAGCAATTGCTCTGGCCCGAGCTTTAGGGAACACGGCTCCTCTGTTCTCCTCAGCTTCCTCTGCTTCTGGTGCCGCCCTCTTTTCCTGCACTTCTTCTACCCCTTGAGTAGCCGGCCTGTCTTCGACTATCTCTTCCCCGTAGGCAGATCCCCTTCCAGCACTTCCCCGAGAAGTCAGTTCACTCAGGATTGCTAAAGCCATGTTTCGGCTTGCCTCGGCTGCAGCTTTCTGCTCCACGGAAACTGTAATCCGCCATTCAGCAAGTGCCTCTTCATCTTTGGCTCTTTTCGTCAAGGCAAAATACTCTTCTCTAGAGAGCGGAATCGTAGTATTGTCTGTGTGCCAGCCTTTGACATACCCGAGCGCTTCAGCTGCAGATTCTCTTGAAGCCTCCGATTCTATCCTTGTGGCCCGGAGTTTGAGTTGCATGGTTCGGATTGTCTGCTTTCTCATCTTCAGGATTTGTTTCAGTTTTGATCTTTCTCCGCGTTCTTCATCCTTGGCCATCCTGATCGTCTCCAATTCTTCGCGGGTTCGATCCAGATCATGTGTTAATTCGTTGATCATCTTTGTGGCCTTGAGTTCTTCCTCTTTCACTGACCTGATGGTCACACCGGTGGCCTGAAGCTGCGACTGGAGCTCCAAGATCACGATATTGGACATAGATGCTCGGTTTTTGGCACTAGTAAGACCTGATTGTAGCTTCTCAAGCTCGTCAATGAGAGGCCTGGAATCTAGCCATGATTGCGTCGCGCTGTCTTTAGCCCTCTTCAGTTCTTCCTTCGCGCTGATCAATTCGGCTATCTTTGCCTTCAGAGCATCACCATGGAACTCTCCTGGCGATGAAGATGATTCTCTTCTTTTGTGCATGCAGCCCTCTCTTCTTTCTACATCACATGCCTCCATATCTCTTGCCGTTTCAGGATTTTTTACTTGAGTAATTATTCTTCTTCAGGATCCAATTTATTATATTTCCTGAAGCTTTAATTTAATCGGAATGAAGTCTGTAGGTATGTATGTCCCTTTTTAAGTGTTTATTAAAGAACAAAAGTTGGTAACGTCGTTTAGGGCATGCCAAGAAATATTCTATTTATTGCTTTCTACTGCCCAGGTCCTTGCTTTGATCGCTTATGCCGAACCAGATGTCCTGATTATTTTGTTTTTGTGAAAAGATGTCCATCAGGCGACGTGGTAGGCCAGGCATTGAGGCCTGAACGAAATAAATTACAACACACTAAATATTTTCGATTAGTTTAATGAAGATTTAGAATTGATGATTTTAGAGTAACAATTTATGTAGTATATGAAAGATTTTATTAGTTAATTATACGAGGAAAAAACACTGAACAAGATCATCCAAGGTTGCTCTGCAGCTGGTACCATATGATGTTAATAGAGTTTAGCGTTATTAAGCTGCATTAATAAAAATAGAATTTGACTTTTGAAAATTCTCCCACGCAGGCCGGCGCACAACTGGGCAGCCCAGACCCAACGAACAGTAGATGAAATTAGATGTCTACGGTCTGCACATAAGTGCGAACACACACAGCTGTATGAAACTAGAAACCATCGATCTATTTGACTCCTCAAAATGAAGCGAGGCCAAATGATTGAAAGTCTGAAAGCCTTTCGTATAGAGTAAGCACTAAGCACGGTGAATAAAAAGCATGAAGCACAGCAATTACTGAGCAGACAGCATTCTGGACTACGAAAAGATTTCACAAATAACCGATATTGATTGCAATTACAGAAGTGGTATCTGAATGGCAGCTTCACGTCATAATTTCAATTCTTTCCCAAATTCTTCAATTGTTCTTGTTGCAAGTGTAAGGACATCAACAAAGGCAGAAAATGATGCTCGAAGAAATCTTGCCTCAACTGCCTCAAAATGCCTACCAACACGAGGGGGAAACAACAATTAGAGGGCCACAGGCATCAAAATGCAAGCCTGGATTGTTTATGCACACAGAGAAGAGCAATTTTCTTATTTACAAGCACAAAAGCTATTAAAGAAATAGAAAGCTGAATTACCAGATTGTGCTACCATATTCAAGCAATGACTTCTCCTTTTTGTTGGAACATATGAAAGATGGAAGTTATTGCAAATTCATATAACACTAAATACTTATAAGTTCTATACCATTCCTCCACATTTTCCATAAACATACATGTTCTCACTGGCTCCATAATTAGGTACAACAGGATAAAAGAAGTGGTTGCTCCAGTTCCATTTGCTTTCATTGTATAGGAAACTCCGGTGTATAGATTATAAATATAAAAAAAAAAAAACAGAGGAGGACAGATTCACAGAAACAGTGATTGGGAATCTCATACTTAACAAACAAATCCATATGATGCTTTATTCATCTTTTAATTCATGTTCAAGCCTTTCAGTTAGAAATAGGAGCAAAGCCAGTGTGATTTGGAGTAACATGCTAATTGCTCAAATACATATAGTGTGTCTCTCATCTGCCTTTTTCTTATTTTTTGATGAATCTCTCATATGGCAATTTATTTGTGCAGTTTTTTAAATAAAATTACTAGGCACCAATTCTGCACCATGCGAAAATTCTCCTCATAAAGGTAACAAATTAAACAGATTAACCAATAGTATGATAAAGAAAATTAACGTAAAATCAAAATTCTCATAGCAATAGACTCACACTAATAACTTTCCATTGGAAACATTCATCTCCCTTTTCACTTTATCTGGCTGCAACTGCAATAGAATAGGTAACATAATAAGAAACTAGCTATACAACACAATACAGAACAAGAAATGTTAGATCATAGCCAATAAACAGAGCAACATATGTTTTTATCATCACCTCCTTGTCAACAGCTAATGCTGCATAGACAATGGAAGCATTCACTTCAGATTCAAAATCTACATCGAAGTCACTGCAGATAGATATTATTTGAAGATATGATTAGAAAATAGAAACCCCACAATAAAATGATAATGAATGAAGTTTTAAGCAGGCAGATAGATATTCATTTGACAGTATCATTTCATTTTTCATTGTGTTTATATGAAGGAACAAAGAGAAGAAGAGGAAAAAAGAAGAAGAAAGTAAAGCACAAAAGAAAATATCGCCACAACTGAGTTAAGTGGCTTTGCAATTGCCATGACTGTTTACCAATTTTCCATTTTATTGATGTTTGCAGAAAGGAATCAAAAGCAAAGAAACAAGAAAAGTTCTTTATCCTAATTTTCCAATTCATAGGTGTTTGCAGAAAAGAATAAAAAGCAAAGAAACAAGAAACTGAAAAAATTAAAGCTAATGAGCTAATTGGGAAGCTTCAACTAATTCCTCACGGTGGCGCGAACTTGAAGAAGCATTGCAACTTCCAGCATCTTATACCACACAATTATAGTTAGTATTCATACGTATCATTTCAAGCAGTTCAAAACAGCCACCTGGTATGCATGTTTTCTTTTATAGTTCAGTTGAAAACAAGAGTTGCACTCATCAAACTAAAATTGCCTAAGTAAACAACGCCACCCACTTGAATAAAGCGAAAACCACCTTAGCAATCGCAAACTATTCATCTGAAGAATAATTTGAATATCTGAATATAAAAGAAAGAGCGTAAATCTGAATGTCTCAAATTTCAAGTTTCCAGAGGGCTGAGTAAAAATCGCAAAAAGCAATCGCAATAATCACACTGATAGAGAGTGTAGCAGAGACAGAACCAGCTGAAATCCCACTGCGTTTGGATATCTGAAGCTCCAGCACCAGCGTCGGTAGCCATTTCCTCTTCCTTCAACACGAGGAAAACACTGGCAACTTACCCGAAAGCGAGCGATGGCAAGCGTCCTTTTTATTTGTTTTTTTAGGGCTCGCTATTTGGGTCTGTCTAAGAAGTGAAAGGCGCGGCGAGAAAGTGGAATGAATGTTATTTTTATTTATTTTATTTTTATAGGAGATCCGTTGGACCGAGATCCGAGTGTTTCTCGGATCCTCATTGCACTGGTTTTGTGATTGGGCCGGATCTCACTTGGCCCACCTGTCTCGGATATATTGCTATTTTTTGTCCATATTTTTTTTCACTAAAACATTAAATAAAATAAAATAAAATAATGTTTCAATTTCCATTGTAAATTTAGTCATTGTGTACTCAATATTGTCGGAATCAGGAAGCAGCTCATCAAACTGAAAACACTTGAGGGTTAAGAGTTACCAAATTTAATTCTCTATTTTAAATATATAGTTTTATTAATAATTATAAATAATTATTTTTTATTTCAGATCATTTTTCTAAATAATCTGAAATAGTATAAAGATAATATTAGAAATATGATAATTAATTTTCTGAATTTATAAACTCAACTTTTTTAATTTTAATAAAGACTTAATTATATACAAATTTTTTAATATAAGAATATAATTAACTTTTTGTATCATTGTAGAGAATTTTAAACTTATATGAATCAACGTAGGACTACAAAATAAAAAGAAAAAACAAAATGATATTGGATTTAATTCTGATTGCAGTTGCACCTAACATGAATTGCTATGTATTGTAGAAAGAAATTGAACCAAAAAAAAAAAATTAATGAACGGATATTTTATTTTTCATTCTTGTTATTCGTTAATATTTTATTAATTTTAAGCAAACAGATATACCAAAACGATAACGTATTATCAGCGTGAAACCTAACGGCTTAAAATTTTGAAAATGCGAAAACCAGCGTGAAATCCACACGGCGTGTGGATTTCTGCCCCTCTATAAATACCCAATCTCCCTCCTCCATTTCTCCAATTGTCAAATCGACTAACGGTAGACGCGCCTTCTTCCTCGAGAGTCATGGGCAGCGCCAGGGTATAAAGTCTCTGTCTTCTTTCTTTCTTTCTTTCTTTTTTTTTTTTTTAATTTCGTTGTTTTTTTGCTTTTTAATGGTTACTGTTCTTTTATTTCTACAGATCTTTTTGATTTTATCATTTTCTTGTCCAGTTTTCGTGATACATTTACTCATCCACTCGATTTTCCCTTTTTCTCTTGTCTCAGATCACATTAATAATTTACGTTCCTCGTTCTTTTAATTTTTCTAGACTGACTTCTCTGTGTTTTTGTTTTTTTGTTTGCATTTATTTTTGTTCTTGACTTTTTTTTTTTGTGTATGTTCTTGATCTTCTTGATTATTTATGAGTACGCATCCTTCTTCTTCTTGTATTTTTTTTTCCTGGTTTCTGGTTATCTTGATCTTCTTGGTCTCTCTATTTTCTCTGCATTTTTTAATACGTTGATTATTTTTCTTTTTTTTTTTCGTTTTCTTTATCTGTTTTATCTTGGATCTTAAATCTTGTTTCTGTTGGCTTGGACTTGAAACAGATAGGACGTTGGGGCAGTTGTCAAACTGCGCTTGCGCGTGCATATCCAGGCTTCAGACCGACCCTGCATTCGTGCTTTTGCTGGTACATCGTGCCTGTTGTCTGTTTCTTTTCTGTGGCGTTTAACTTTGAGGAACGACTATGCATTTTAAAGGAGACGACAACAGATTTTTAATGAAAACGGTGTAATCTGTGTGTGTGTGTGTGTGTGTGTGTGTGTGTGGAGAGTATATTAAATATGTGCCGTATTGTGAGTTTGTGTGTTGTTTGTTTTGCAGCAGAATGAGGTTGAAGGAGAATAGAGCGTGGCTCCTAGACAACTGTCTCTTCAAGCAGCCAAATGCATACTCGAGAGAGGGATCGCGTTCGCAGCAAGTCAAGTTCGGCTCTCGTGAATTGACCATAAAACCCGAATTCAAAGATAAGGGTTTGCACGTTAGTTAATATTTGGTTATCTTTGTTTTGCTTTTTCTGCATTCAATTCTTTTTGGGAAATTAGCCTTAGCTTTTGTTAAACTTTGAGGATATTGCCAATTAAACGAAATAAGATTTTCCCTAGGTGCATTTGTTTTTCTTCTAGTTTCTAAGTTGGATGCTTGTTTGTTTCTGCTCTTAGATCATATATCCTTGTAGAGAGGTGTTAGCCCCCTAAGTCCCGGCCCTGTGACAAGAGGTCTCTTGGGAGAAATGGAACATCTTGATTCTATCATTAAAGAATATCTCCGTGTGTTTAGTAGCAATACTAACCCAAGTCACGTGCTCTCTCTCTCTCTCTCTCTCTCTCTCTCTCTCTCTCCCTCTTCTCTTTCTATGTATGTTTGTGCACCTATGGATCTGCAGTGTGCGTGCGTGTGTGCATTTGTTGACCATGAGTTTCAGTAAAAGGTTGTAGATATTCTTGCTATACTTTTACTCGCTGGCTGAAGTTATACACTTATTTAGCTCTAAATTTCTTCTGATTCTTTCTGAGCCTGCTCTCAAATGTTGCCAATTGTCTAAAAACTTTTGGTGTAGAACTGTAGATTGTCATTAACTCGCTTTATGGTTATCCTCATTAATGCATTAGCATGAATCTGGGTACTTATGTGAGCCACTGTGAGCTGATTTATACCTATAGCTCTTTCACTTATATGTAGATGGAAGATTGACTTCTTCATTTTATCTGTTATCAGGAAACTTTTTGACCCTTGTGAAATTTCCTGTTCTTTTCCATGGTCATGCAGTCATTGCTTAATTACAACATTATTGTGCTTGCTGAAGTGTACCTGGTGGAATTTCATCCACACTTGTAAGTTTGTTATGATCTTTCCTCTGTTCTTGGCATTTTTCTCATTTTTCACTTCTTACTATCTTTGCTGCTCTTTGTCTTTTACTGTTATAGAATGTTATGATCTTTCTTTTCATCGAGAGAGATTGGTTATAGATTTTAAGCTAAGTTGTGGATTCTTATCACTCTAATGCCTGCAAGATCAACATTGCTGCAGTAACAATTGGGATTAATGAAAGCATTGTCAGGGAAGAGATGGTAAAGTTGATTTCTGATGGAGTGGAAAGCACATTCATCTCTGTCATGTGGTATCTTCTTACCAAATGGAATGTTCCAAATGAATTTGCATCTACTAAGTTGCAATGTGCTTATTGAAGATAATCTTGTTTTGCTTATTCTCGTCCTGTTTATTAGGAATCCCTTTGCACTTGTAATGTATGTGGAAACATGGAAGAAGTTGTGCTCAATCTACAAGGTATGTTGCTCTTCTTTGGGCATCAGTTGCTATGTTCATTTCTTCTTCTAAGTCTCACTAACTAACGTCATGCCACATGTGATCTTACTAGGATCTTATAACATTGGGATGCTGGCAATATTGATGGCTTCACTAAAGTGTTTTTATCATGCAAAGTCCTGCTACTGCTTGTCCTTATAGGATCCCTTGGCTTCAAAAACTTTCTTTATTTGGTTCACAATGAAAATTCCTTCAGGTTTTCCCTGCTGCTGTTAGTTTCTTTTCATTGAGCCTTGGATGACAGATAGAGATCATTTTAGAATTTTTGGTAGTCGGAGGATTTTGCAGATATCTCGGTAGATGCTCTGCAATTGAAAAATTTATTTGCCCATGGCCTGTCAAGTTGCTCAAGTATACAGTTTCCTTGTTCATAAAGAATTTCTTGGATTAACCTGGTAAGCTCTCAATTTGTTGTCTGATATCATTCAATTTTCCTGTTCCTATTTGTCCATATGATTTTTAATTTTCAGAACATTTATTTGGCCATTCTCAGGCCAAGTACCTTTATTTTTCACTTGAATTATGTCCAGCAGCTAGTTGCATTGCTATCCGTTTTCAATACTTTTGAAATGAAATAATTAGGTGCACTTATTCCCACTTGGGCAGTTTGTCTCTGTATAATTGCTATTTTCATCTCTTTCTAATTGGTTATGGTTGTGTGCATCTGGGTTCCAGATTGATTCAATTAACATAAATGCTGTGTAGTACATTGACTTTCAATGTTGATGAGTTAAAGTCAGTTCAATCTTCAACGTGGATAAGTTGGAGCTAGTTTTATTATGCAATTAACCTACATTAAATTAGCTTGATACATGTGCACGTGCACCTTTGTAGTTTAGGCGTAAACATTGAAGGCATACTTTCCTTGTTGAACGTACTTTCTACTGTCATTTACACCTCTTTTTTTTTTTGGCATGGACCGGTTCTCTCATCCCTTTAACTGTTCCCCAGGAATTACCTAGGGTGAGCTTTTTGCTTCTTGTTATGGGATACTGTTCTTCCTTGATAAGTTAGTAGTTAATTACTGTTATGATTTTTGCTGACAAATCTGTTGGTGTGTCATCTTTGTTTGAAGTTACTAGCAAGTCATTGGTTACCAGATTGTCAGAACTCATCGCCCACAAAATATTCCTGTAGTTGAGAGATTTCAAGTAAAACTCATGGACATATTCTGAATGTTGTTGGTTCTTTAAGTAATGATCACACAAGTAGGTAAGTCTATCTATCTGATGGCTGAGATTTGGATCCCTATCCTTGTAATTTCTCACCTGTCAAATAGTTGCTGGTTCTTTCTGGATTTTATGCATTTAATGCCTGAGTTTTTTGATCTTTCATTAAGAGTGATTTCTCTCAGTTCTGATCTGAGAAGTTAAGTGATGTGTCAGGAACTTAAAGTTGCCACTACTCTTGGAAAGATTTAAAGTTTGGTACCATGAATACCCAAATTTTATCCTTTACCGTTCTGGTGCTCAAAATCTTAAGGGTAAATTTTCACTTGCCAAAATTTGTACACACACCCTCTCCATCTCTCCCCTCATGCAGTATGCCTCAACATTCATTCAGAAGCATCATAAGAAAGGTACCATTTTATTCCCTGGTTACATATGATTGAGGTTCTAAGCATATGATCTCAAATAAATAACAAAGGTTGTATACTGGAGTATTTAAGTAACAATAATTAATTCATTCTGATTGAAAACTAGTTCAAATTAACTTTTTTAACCACATGCGTCAATGATGTTCTAGTCATCTACTTATTGGGGACGCATTACATGTATCCTAGGGTTTAAGAGGTCTCCATGACAGAGAGCTATGGATCACCCAAAACAGTGTCCAGTTATTTGCACCCATGCAAAATGATGTGTCTGGGACAGGAAGGAGAGAAAACAACACTTGAAGATGAATCTGCAGAAACTGGGTACTGCTTTTCATGTTTTTTCAGTTTTTATTTTTTGGTGCTTGTGCAAGTGCTTGGCTTCTTCGCTTCTTACTTCTTTGGTTAAGATCTCAGTTGAGTCTCTTCCATGATTACTTTTAGCAGAATGATTTTCCCTTTTGGTAGAGGACCTTTTGGTAGTCATTCCTTGGAAAAAAGGTTATAGTGTGCAAATGTTTCTTACTTATATCATCTGATCTGATTATGACTTCCCCCTCCCCCTATATGAAATCATAACACCTACATACTTCCGTGGAGCATAATTAAATTTCTAGTTGGGTATTAATAGAAGCTTTTCCATATGATCATATAACTTCCCCTTCTGGGTTAGTCACAATTTAGCTAAAAATAGTTATCCCCTAGAAGAGATAATAATACAATCTTATTTTGTCGCTGATCTGATTGTAATGTTCTCTTGTTTCTGGTGCTTTTTCTTGGCCACCCTTTTCATATGACCATTAGTGCATGTGCTTGAAGATTTTCCTCCTACTGGAAACAGGGTTTGGCTTTCAATTGTGCTAGGATATATATCAAAGCTCTTACAGAATGCTGCCTGAGCTATAATTGCTTGAATCAACAAGGCAGAAAGGTTATTGACCTGCTGGTTGCTTTAGGTCCAGGAGGCGTAAATCATGGTTTCTTTTTTTTTTGAAATCCGTTCCTCGTGTTGAGATCATTTCAGTAAGCTTCTTCTGCTTTCTGTTAGTCTAATTTGTTTTAAGGAGGAGGCATTGGTTGAGAAGGTGTAGTTTGGCAGCTGGCACTTAATCTAAATTATTTTAAGGTGGGGACAAAGCCTGAGGAGGTATAATTTGGCCCTTATGATATCACTTATCTCACCCTTTGATGATATTTTACCTTTTCTATTCATTTTTGTTTTTTGGGTTGCCAATCAGTGTCACTGTGGCAGTGGTTAAAATCAGGTCTTAGTGAGCTTCTTACTTATAGTCAATGAATACCTGCTGTAGGAATTAGTGAGCTTCAATGAGATCCGAATCTATCAAGTTAATTGTACTTCTTTAGACCACAGTTTTAAGTGATTGACAACAAATATAAATTTACTTGTGGTTCTTGTTATGCCACTTTAATTTTTGAACTACTATTATTGTCTGCTCAAACTTTTTTTCCTCCATATATTCGTGAATTGCTAACAAATGCTGTGTCCTGTTGTGGGTAGGTCTTGTGAGTAAAGCTGCATTAGAAATTATATTTTACTTTAACAACCACCTGGCACCCCTGTTTGCAGAATTGAGTAGGTTCTACAGCATTCTATTCATTATTTGATGAGTGTGTGTGCGTGTGTGTTCTGTGTGTATTAGCAGAAGCAGGTTCTACAGCATTCTATTCATGATTTGGTGTGTGTCTGTGTGTATTTCAGTCTAGTCTTTTGCTATAATTTGTTGTTTGTTGGTCATGTTGTATCTTTATAAGAGTTTAAAATTCCTTAGAGGTGGAATTCTCTCTATTATTGTGAACAATTTTTTGAAATGCTTTCTGGTTTTCGCTTAGATCTGGCTTGTTCATGGTACAACTAAAATTGTAATTCTTGTTATGCTTTTACATATATCAAGAATGATAATACATTGAGACTTTACTCATTCATGGAAACAACCTGTGGAAAGATTGATAAGAGTCATCCAAATTTTCAAATTGTCCATGTTCGGCATTTTTCATGGTTCAAAAAAATGTCAAGGCATAAATAGAGTTGTAAATAAGAGGAGAATATGGATAAAGAATGGTGCCTTATTATCTCAATAGCTCCTTTCACTTTTCCATTTCCATGTGACCGAAATTTGCAGGTAAATACATTTGAGGAATTAAGCAATGGTTGCTTATGGTATGAAGTGAACTATTCTTCTGACTTAAAGTGATTACATAAGCTTTAATTTCTTCTCCATTTAAATGTCATACTTTTACATCAGAAATGTGGATAAAGTCAGTCGCCATCTGTTCTTCAAAGTGGAAGTTTCCAGGAGGTCTATGATATTGAAGGACTTGTCCAAGTTGGAGAGGTTGTAAAGGGTTTGCCATGTTTTACATTGCAAAACAAACTTGTGTTATTTTACAGATTATTCTTCCACAATAGAGGTAGATCTTGAAGTAACCATTCTCTGTGTGCCCTGCAATGTGCTTTTACACTGCTGATATAAGGAGAACAAAGAGCTTAACAACTTTAAGCATTGGAATCTGCATCAATTATTTGAATTGTTTTAGCACAACTTTGATGTTCATATGAATTGGCCTTACTACATTTGCTCAGCAACTAAGATTTTTTTTTTTTTTAATTTTTTGAATCAGTTTTCCTGCTATGCAGCACCAGAGAAGACATTACACATGATGCTGGTAATGCTTGTGTCGAAGAAGATGTTTTCCTTGGTAACTTGGTGACATTTTGTCTGGCCTTCTTATATTCAGTGTCCCACGTTTTCTGGCTTTTTTATATTCAATGTCTTCATGACTTTGCTAAATCATTTCTCATTCACTGTTGAGGGATTGCAGGTGGAGCAGACAACTATGTGCAACTGGTACTGTTGCTTAACTGTTACATAAAATTAAATATCTATGTCCCTGAACTTAAAAATTTCAATATTCAAATTTGCAATGGGTATCCTCTGGCTCATATCTATTGAACTGCACAGGACTGGTAAAGTGATTGATATGGAAAAACTCATTAGGGAATCATGAAATTCAGCTCTACAATCCATGGTGAATAATCCTCCCTATAAATTTTTCATCTTGTTGGCTTGTGCTTATTTATCTCTGTGGAGAATGTCCTCATTTAAAGGACCTGAACTTCATTGCTACTTCCCTTGGTGAGTAACCACGTGTACTGTTTTTCAACCTGTTGTGCTTCTTTATATTTGTAACTTTTTTCTTGTATGCATACATTTTTCTGTATTATGCTTCAAAACATATACTTTCCTTCAGATCATTTGAGGTCTCTATAGTGTTTTTTGTTTTTTGTTTTTTTTTTTTTTTTTGACTTTGGGTATTGATTCTGTGAAAACACTGCTTGTTGGTTTTGGTTAGATTTGTGATATGGCTTTTGGGGAACTTCAAGAAACTAATATCTCATGCATTGCTTCCTGATCTTTCTGGATTGTGAAATCCGAGATTGTCAGGAAATGTTTTGTTATTGATTCTTGGAATTCTCCTTAGTCCTTATTAAGTGGCATGCCAGTGACAGTGTTGGAAGGTCCATGCATAGTGCTTATATCTTCCCTATCATTTATTGGTTTTATGCTACGTTTTTTTTTTTCCTTCTTTTTGCTTGACTACAGTCTGTTGGGCATAAATTTATTTTTGTTTGAATGAGTTTTATAAACAGTGTGCTTTTTTCATTTTAGGTATTAAATGAAAATCTTCTTTGTTTTGTTGCAGAGCCAATTCGTGAAACATTCAGATTTGATCTCTATTCTCACTCCATCTTGTGTGCTTAGGCAGAATCTAGCTATTCCTATTTAAGTCTATACCATAACTTGCATGCATAAGTTTTATGCTACATAATCATCTTTTTTTTTTCTATTAATTTAACTTCACTCAGATAGGCATGAACTCTTTTTCTATTGATTATTTGATTTCACTCTTTGTTTTTTTAATATTGGCTTAAATGGTGAAGCATGCTAATATATCTTTTGATTTTGACTTTGATTTTACAGGTTAGCCCTTGCTTTGCTTCATAGCCAGCAGATCCATTTGAACAGTTTGCATCTGTAGAGTTTATTCAGTCTCCTCCTCTGAGAAATGGCAGCCCATTCAAGCAGGTATGTCTAGCCATCTGGTGGCAGAAATTTGGATTTTTACCCTTCTCAGATTTCCATTGGTTGTGGACATATTTTCAGATGCTCGGTCCATCACAAAACGCTTTGCATTTATGGCAGAATATGTTTCACATGCTAAGAATATGTTCTTAAGTAAAAGATATGTTACAATTACATCTTGCTGAAATCATCACACTTGCAAAATGAATCAGTGAGCTTCAGTGAAACTATTCAAAATACTTCTGAGGGTTGAATGTACCACATTAATTGTACCTCTTTAGACCAGTTTTTAAAGGTATTGGAAAACAATATAAACTTACTCATGGTTCTTCTCATCCCACTTTAACTTGTGGACCATTATTGTTCTGTTGATTAAATGTTTAACCGTATATCTGTCAATTGTCAACAACTGCTGCATTGCTATAGTGTGTAGATCCGAGGAGAAATGCTGCAGGAGAACATTATTTATTAACAGCAGTTTAGCCCATTTTTGGCAGAATTGAACAGGTCCAGCCATATTCTTGTTTTCTCTTTCTCGTTGTTTATCATTCTTATTTTATGCTGATTAGTCACTCTGTACCTTGATATGGATTCTAAGAGCCTTCAGAAGAATTGGAATTTTCTCTATTTCTATGAACTTTGATACTTTTTGGAGTGAGTTTTGCCCTTGCTAGTTCATGAACCAAGTGGAGTTTTCCTTCTTTTTATGCTTGTATCTGTAGGTAACTTACAACCAGCTCCACTAGGGTGAACTTCGTTGTTACTTTTGCCTTATTAAAGGATTAAACCCATTCGTCATTTCCTGAGTAGTAATTCTTTATTATTATTGTGTTCAAATATTAAAATTATAGTAGTACACGATGTTTGAGTACAGGAATAGCCATGCATTCTTTTTGTTTCTTTGGTTGCACTTGCACATGCTTTTAGATATAAAATTAATTTCAGACACATTGGCAGCCTTTTCCATAGTTAGCTTGTTTGTGAAATATTCCTAATGGTCTTCTTTTATGTGTTTTATTGCTGATTTGTTGCCTAAGCAAAGGATTGTTAGTCATTTTCTGAATTATTTCTCAATCTGGCAAGTAGAAAGACTTGAATGGACCTTTTCTAAATACAGGAGTGCAAGCAAAAGGACCCAAATGTGCTTTTGCTAAAAATTAAATAAACTCAAGTAAAGGTGGGGAAGAGTTAGAAGCCTAACCATTAGTGTGTGAATATTCAATTGAAATAAATACTGTAAAAAATCAACAAATTAAGAATAGAGAATGCAGGAGTACTGAGTACAAATGAGGGTGAAAGTGATAAGCCAAACCCCAGAATGTTAGTGCTCATGAGGAAAACACAGTTGGAGTTGAAGGAATATGGAGGGAAGAAATGGAAGGTGGAAGAGATCAAAAGGGCCTGAACTGTTTGTGAAAGGGCTCGGGGGGTAAATTAACATTTTTTCTTCCTTCAGATTACTATTCTCAAATGAAATTACCATTCTTTTATGGAGATTTTACTGGTCATTCATTGCACCACTGGGGATTGGTTTTCCAGTGTTAGTCTTGAAACTGAATAGCTTGGATATTTCCATTTTTAGCTCATTATTCTTTTGGATGTCCATACATATATCCGTGTTTATAGACCTACATGTGAGGGAATAAGTGTATGTGTCTTTGTTCTTCGGTCAAGTGGTTCCAAGTCAAGATGAATAAGAAAGCCATTGGCCATTTGTCTTTTGATTACTGGTTGAATTTTAAGAAGGAAATCGGAATTTCACATCTCATTAAATTGTCCTTTGTTGAGATCTTTACTCTTTATACGTGAGCATTCTATTCAGAAAGCTGGGCCTAAAACCTTTCTGTCCAATTGGCTCTTTAAAACTGTCATCTGAGAATTTATGCTTCATTTGTGTGGTTGCAGTACTCCCCATCTTTTTTAGAAATGACTAGTACTTTTTTTCAGCCATTTAGCCTATATCACGTTTGTACATTTAGATATGATATACGAAGTCTTGTAAACCAGGGACCAACTATCCTTTGGCAGGTATAATGAATTGACTTAGTTCCTTTTGATCTCTGTCTTGTGCTCACCACAATTGAAGAGTGGCAGTAAGAAATAACCTTAAGAGCTGTATCGTTCGATAAAAAGTTATTTTGTGTTGCTGGATATGACAGAATATCGACATCATGTTTGGTGAATTAGATTATTTCAATATATTCTAAGCCATCTTGTGAAGAGTAACAGGTCTTATTTTACCCAGGAATTGGACCTCATACAAATGAAACAGAGGGGAAAGAGGCCAAAATTAGCATCATTGACAATGAATACAAAGCTACATTACATAATCAGCATTCAGCGGCAGGTTAGCATTGTTTTGAGATAATTCCCTTCAATGTTTTTGCAAACTGTTCCTGCAATTCTAATGTTTTCATTGTTTCCAGAAAAAATGACATGGGACCCAAATAATTGGCACTCAAAGTTTTGTTTATATATTTTGTGAAACATCTATAATTACTGAATCTAACGAGGAAAAAGAAATATTTTGTGGTGATGTGAAATGTCAAGGGAAAGGCTCTGTGGGTTCTGCAGAAATTCATGACTGCAATCAGTAAACATTTCATCTGGATCATGTAAGTTATTGTTTAGGGATCACTTCTACCTTCGATCCTGATACCAAACATCTTTCAAGTTACCTTGATTGCATGATCTCTCATTTGGGTGACTAAACTGATGTGAAGTATCTTGAATGCATCTTTGCCTGCATGTTCTCTGCTGATTTATGTGAACTATATCAACTCTTCTTGAATTACACCAATTCTTTTTCCTTCTTTCTTCTTTACTCTGGATTTATGAGTGGGAAGCTGGAAGAGAGGAGTCTAATGTGCACTGGATACAGAATCAGAGCTGAGCATTCAAGTGTCATGAAGTGACAGTTTTGCAAGGTCGAAATCCATGCCTAATGCTTATTTAAGTCTATAATTTACCTATTACCTTTGTGCATTCTGTCGGTCAGTTGGGTGTAAATTTTATTGTAATTAATTGTTTCTTTCTTTCAATAATATATTCTGAAAGGGTGAAAGGACTAAACTTCCTCTTTGACTTTAGGTTTTGAAGGAAAATTCTCTTTGCTCTGCTGCAGAAACCAATTGGTGAGACATCAGGATTTGCGCCTCTTCATCATGCATGCTTGGTTTTAAAACTATGGATAGAGTTAGTTATTGCTATTTAGAGGATTAGAATCTGCATCATTGTTTGCTTCGTTTAAGCATAAACTTGAGGTATACTTGAATTGGTCTTAACTGTATTTGTTCAGGTAAGTTTTTATTTTTTTTTTTTCTTGAATCAGTTTTCTTGATATGCAAAACCATCGAAGACATTGCAGGCAATGTTGGTAATGTTCATGTTGAAGATGTTTTCCCTGGTAAGTTAGAGAAGTGTTGTCTAGCCTTCTTATATTCAATGTCATTATTATATTGCTTAGTCATTTTTTCTTTATCCCCTGTGAAAGAATAGCAGATGCAACTACAGCAACTGATGCTATCGCTTGCCAACCGTTACACAGAATAGCAAGGTTGAGTATCTAGGCTTGTTTAAAAAAACTTCAGTGCTGCTTCCCTTGGTGAGTAATAATGCCTACTATTTTTCATCCTGCTATGCTTGTATGTTCATGTTGAAGAAGATGTTTTCCTTGGCAAGTTAGAAAGGTGTTGTTTGGCCTTCTTATATTTAACATCATCATTATATTGCTTAGTCATTCTTTTTATTCCTTGTGAAAGAATTGCAGGTGGAACTACAGCAATTGTTGCTTGCCCACCATTATACAAAATGGCAACGTTGATTATCTATGCTTGTTTAAATTTAATTGGAAAGAAAATTAAATTATAAAATCCTAAATCCAAAAGAGAGGCTTTACCAAAAATAAAAACTAAAGGAGAGGAGGTGGGACAACTCATAACCATATCTAAGGAATTGAAGAATCATCTGATCTTGGCAGAAATATTGTCATGCAAAGTGATATCAAATGTGGCAATATATCCTCTTTAACGTTTTGGCCATAAATTTATAGATCACATTAACAATGCTCACACACTATGTTGTACACAAACATATGTGCATTGAGTTCATAATAACTGAACCAAGCGTGTGTTTCTTTGCAGCTTTGATACAAGGAACTCCAAAGATGAAGGAGCTTGTCGCTGTAACCATATTGGTTTTGTTTTTCGCTGAGTTCCCAGATTTTCCAATCGTTCTGGTCGAGTGTAAGGACGTCGACAGAGGCAGAAAATGATGCTCGAAGTCTCGAAGATTTCTTGCCTCAACTGCCTCGAAAATCGAAATGCTTACTTACACGAAGGGAAAACAAGAATTAGAAGGCGTGAGGCATCCAAATGCAAGGCCCGGTAAGTTTATTCAAAGAGAAAGAACAATTTTTCTTATTTGCAAGCACTAAAGTCAGCAAAGAAATAGAAAGCCGACGCACCAGATCGTGCCACCACATTCAAGAAATGAATTTTCCTTTTTGTTTAAACATATACGAAAGATAGAAGTTATTGTAAATGCTATTAATTACAAAATTTAATGATAACTTAAACTCTTAGTTTTAGGTTTGAAATTTGATTTTTTAATTTTTACAAACAAAAAATTGCAAATTAATATAATAATAAATACAAAGCATCATAAGTGTTTCTTTATAAGAAAGCCCGACCATTCCTCCTCATTTTTAATCGGCATGCATGTATATTCCGTAGCTTTATAATTAGAATTTTATTAGGAAGACACAGGAAAATAGAATATAAATTATTTCTAGCATAATGGAATAGAAATTAAAACCAATAGAAAATCGTAACCTTCAAAATATAAGAAACTCCACACTTAATCATTTTTGAATGGCATTGAAATTCCACCACATTCATACTAAAATTGTACTCTTACTAAATGCCTCAAAAGTTAATGTGTTGAAAATAATTATTTCCTTTTTTTGTTTAATTCCATTAAGTTCCAACGACAAAAGAGAAAATTTTAGCAAAAGAAAATAAATTATATGTTTTTTCCCAGAAAAGATAATTATGTTCTTAATAGCATGAGTATACCCTATACTGTATGGTGTCATTAAGCATAGTCCTTATGAAACGAAGAGTTCAGTCTAAAACGTGGATTAATGATCAACGACGACAACGCATAGGTAAATTGTGGTGCGTAATCTTTTTACATTTTGATGCCCACTAGTCTACTTTTCTGTAATTTCCAGTTTTCATTCAAGGCTGTCGAAGTTGCAATGGCTGCAGAATGAGAGGGTCCTCAGTTAAGTGACATGTCAGTGATCGTGTTGGAAGGTATAAATCCATGCCTGATGCTTTTTCTTTTGGGGGGGGGTGGCTAATTTAGATTTTAAAGGAGAATGTTCTTTGCTCTGTTGCAGAGCCAATTGTTGTAGCATATGAATTTGGACCGTATTTGTAGTCCAGCTTGGGTCTTAGGTTTAACATTGTGGATAAATCTAGTTAAATCTGTTTTAAGTCTATGGGTTTTATGCTACCGTTTTCTTTTCTGTTGATTTAGCCTCATGCCGCTTGGCGTAAACTCCTTTGCTAGTGATTATTTGATTTTGTTCTTTGTTTCGACGACATTGTAAATTTGATGGGAAAGAAAATTAAATTATAAAATCATAAAACCAAAAGAGAGGATTTTTCAAAAATAAAAACTAAAAGAGAGAGGAGGTGGTATCACTGTAGCGGCACTTACGTAACATAGAAACATAGCTATATTTATTTACTTTCCATTAAAGACTCATAACCATATCTGAGGAATTAAAGAATTATCTTGGCAGATTTTCCAGGTAAAGGGATATTTAATATGATAGTACATCTCCTCTTTAACTTTTGTCATAAATTCTTAGATGACATTAAATGCTTTCACACTATATATATAGGAAACAAAAATGTCCTCTGAGTTCATAATAACTGAGAAGTGTTTCCCCATAGGCTTGAGATAAAGAAGTCCAAAGATGAAGAAGCAGGTTGTCGCTCTGGTCACGTTGATTTTGTTTTTGCTGAGCACCACTTCAGGTCTCTCTCTCTCTCTCTCTCTCTCTCTCTCTCTGTACTTCTTAACTAAATATACATACATAAGCATACTCTCGTAGAGACAAAGAATTCTTGCACCCTTGTTATTCAATAAGAGAAGCATGAAAGAAAGAAACAAAATATTCTATTTTTTGTGAAAAGAATCGCAGTTACTTGGGACATCATACGACAGTTGAAACTGATGATTGTATCATATGTAGTTGTCGTACGCATAGAGATTACGCCAATACATATATATAAACAACAACAATGACAGAATTTTAATTTTAAACTAAATTGTGGTCAATTATAAATTTTTTTTATCACAATAAGAGTGAATTTGGGCTGAAATTGAATTGTTCTAAATGTTCTTAAAGAAAGATTCTCAAGTCATCTCACTCTCCTCTCCTCATTTCTTAATTTAAGCATTTGTAAGTCTCCGTTAAGCATGTCCAACCCAATACAAAGATTACCTTTATTATTCATATTGATTATGCTCTTATATGCATATCCAAGTAACAATTGATGTTATGTATTTGTAATGCACATGTGCTGTAAATTAATTTCTTGTTATGGCATACAGTAAAATCGCAGAATCCATGCATGAGAGTCGGTGGAGGAGAACAAATACATGGTACATGCAGAACAGAGTGTGACATGAGCAGGTATGTTAGTCAATGCACTCCTGCGAGCTGCCAGCTGCTATGCAACATTCAATATTCGGTTCGCAAGGTCATGTCGAGTAGATGTACGGATGTTATAACCTGTGAATGCTTACATTTTAAGTCGCCTTATACTCCATGTTGATCAAGCCGATTGATCGAGCTCCCCGAGCTACGAATAAAAACTAAAGTTTATAATAGAAATTAAATTGATCATCGTGCCTATAGTCAACATCAATTTTGGGGTGTGTTTTTATGCCTTCTGATTTTTTGTTATGATCAAGTATAATCTTCTTCAGTTGCACCGGCCGTGTAGACTTGCTTGCTTATAAGTGTTTCATTGAGAATGCAAAATTTCCTGGCTGCTGGGATCTTCCTTTCCAACAATGATACCATACTACAAATTCACTGAGCTCCTTCTGCCTTGTCGATACCAATCTTAATTGGAGGCTTCGCTTTTTCTTTTTGGTCCAAATGATAGGCTATGAGCTACATAATATGGGACAATTCTTCTTCTGTTTTTTTTTTTTCTGTTTTTTTTCAGAAGTCTCGTATTTCAAGAGTTTCACTTTTGAAACCGGGAAGAACAAGATGGGAGATTTACAGTAGTGAAAAAAATTACACTGCATTGTATACCACCAGTTGGAAGAGAGAGAGAGAGAGAGAGAGAGAGAGAGGATTCATTCTGCCTTGTTTCATGCGTTGATGAGTAAAGGTTCATGGGCTTAGAGTTAAGAGGATCGGAGTCCCTTGTCACATAACAAAAGAGAATAAGAAAGCCAATTTGTTGCTTCTCAGTATTAATTCATAATCTCTTTTATTAAACTAGAGAACTCCCAATGTCTCTCTCACATAAACACAAGAAAATTTGAAAAAAAAAAACAAAAGAAAATTTTACTGTTTTTTTGGGCCCTCAGAAAAGATAATCACATAACAAAGAAACGTGGGATATGTCGGTTTTGTGCAGTCTAAAACGTGGATTAACAATTAACCACGCATGGTGTAGGATTTGGAGATACATTTACAGGAGAAAGATCGAGTTGATGTTTTGGTGGATTGTACACTCCTCTAACCTTTACCCTTTGGAATCAACCGGAGGCATTGGGGCTCATATTAACTGTGTTTCTTGATATATGGAACTCTTTAAAGTCGCTGCTCCTTTAGTGAACATGTTCAGTTTATAATGAATTACAGACTCCTCAGAGTGAATTTATCTAAGCTGAAAAGGCCCTTTCAGAAATTGAACACCCTGAAAAGAATGTGTCATGAAGATAAAACCATGCCAACAAGTGACTAAAGATTCCCATTGCCTTCTTGAAAGATAACCTTGATCTGGTGTAGTTCTAAGGTCAAAAATGCAGAATTTCAAGGGGATGTTCTGGTGCTTGGAAAGAATACAACAACTAGATCTGGTAAATATTGTAGTCCGATCGAGGTAAAGCGTTGTCAATTGATAGAGTGCATGTCGTTCTTAAATCTGAATGGTGGGGATCGAGCTTGGGCTCGTGTTAAGTCTGAGTTTTTAGCTTGTGGTTTGCAGTTTGTGTTTCGGGAGTAAATTAAAGCCGTGCAGCTTATTTTTCTTTTCTTTGTTGGGTCAGATTAATGTTTCCACTTTATAGGTAAAACAATAAAACCAAAAGAGAGGATTTCTGGTTAAACCCCCCCCTCCAAAAAAAAAAAAAAAACGGAGTATTTGCTGAAAATAGAAACTAAAAGAGAGGAGGCGTGACAATTATGTGCACTTCATAATTATAGTCTACACTCTAAGTTATCCTTCTCCGCTTACCGTAAGAAATCTTTAAACTATGAAGTATAGTCTTAATGATCAATAAAATTTAACACTAAATTTAAAATTTGAAATTTAGACTTTATGTACTGATAGTTAAGTATAGCCTTTTATCTCTCTCAATCTCTCTCTCTCTCTCTCTCTCTCTCTCTCTCCTGTTAAGGGAAATAAGAGTAGGATAGCCCTTGTATCCCTCTGAATGAACTGACTCTGTCAAGGGTCAGAAGACCCTCATGCTTAAATTTAAATCATTTCGTCAAGGATTATAGAATCCTTTTATTATATCATTTTTTATCACAAACTAAAGGACTCATTTCAAATTTTGAAGTCTGTTCCACCCGGGGGGGTGTTTTGGTGCCCTCTGCTAAAACATTTTCGTCAAGAGATCAAACACCCTTTTTATTTAAAATTAAATCATTTTCATCAAACAAAAAGACATGTGAGGCATCATCAACGTCGCACATTCAGCCTCACTTTTCAAAAAGGTTTTTTTTTTTTAAAAAAAAAAGGGACGAAACTATTTTACTATTCTTTTACCGCTGAGTATTAGTTTGTATCGACAAAACAGAACCCTCAAAGACATGATGAACGAGTAAACAGCAATTTGATTAAACCGTGGTTCCCCACTTTTGCTCCTGTTGGGTGAGCGGCCGAACGCAAAACATATAGGAAGTGTGCCCGACTTGTAATGGGCTTCCTCAGCCCAGACCACAACTGACAGCTCCAACTCGGTACGAATTATTAAAAAAAAAAAAGAAAAAACAAACAAAAACAAAGGGGTAATGGGTCCAATTTGTATGGCTCTATAGGCCCATTTAGCCCAAGTTGATAACAAGCAACAAACGCTAAGATCCATGCTGGACGTTTGCCAGATTTTAATCGTAAAGAACTTAAATTTTTACTTACAGCATCTTTAAAAATTAAATTTATTGAATGTAAAATTAGAAAATTATTTTTAATTGTACAATTTATGATATAATAAATTTTAAGTAATAAAAAAACAAAAAACAAAAAACAAAACGAAACGAGTGGATTGGACTGCAGAAGTATTCCATTCAGCTTGTTCCCGAATCCAATCCCAATAGAATATTCCTACGCACTTCCGTTTGGGCCGAATGATATTATGATCGCAGCGCGCCACCCGGCGCCCTGTAAACTCAAGACCGGCGCTCTTTTCTTCTCCTCTCGCACCGGCCCGCGTTCGATTAAGAATTTAGGATTCCTCTACGTAACGGACGCTGCATTGTTTAAGCATAGGCTGAACTCACCGCCCAGCTCAATGAGTCGAGTCGCCCACTCTGCAACCATGGCCGGCTCTGATCCCTGGTCTTGTCCCGATTTCTCTTTCCATCCTGCCTTGCGTTCTTTTGTTTGACTTATTATTGTTATTTCGTCTCTGTTTTGGATTTCTTTTAATATATAATAATTTTCTTTTCTTTTCTTTTTTTTATTGGATGGGTTCTGGGCGGAACAGCTTAGTAAGTCCAGCTTTTTGTGAGTTTATTGTCGTTCGTCACGGCGAAACGGATTGGAATGTCGAAGGAAGAATTCAGGTTTTCGATTTTTTCTTTTTGGGGCATTGGCATGTTTCATTTCAGAATTCTAGGGTTGATCCTCACTTCGGATTTTCCGAAATCTGAATTACTAGATTGGGAATACGTTTATTGGTCGATAACTGTTATAGCTCGTGAACCGGCATGAAAGCAGATAAGTGTTGTCTGGTTAGAAACTCAACTGAACTGAACTGAAATGTTTTAACATGACATAAATACAGCATAGTTTGCTTCCAACGACCCTTATACGTTTCACTGTGTGGTATCTAGATTAGGCACCGGCTTTTTCTGCAAGTGCCCATTAAATGTTCCCGTGCTTGCTTTTCTGGTCTACAATTTTAACTTATAGCTGCTCTCTTTCTTTTTTTTTTTCGGTGTGTGTGTGTCTCGATAGGGGCATCTCGATGTTGAATTGAACGATGTTGGGAGACAGCAAGCAGCCTCGGTATGTTATAATCCTGCATCATACTCTCAAGTGCCCAGTTTTTTTTTTCTTATGATGGGTTCTTCTTATTCTTTTGTTCTTATTGAAGGTGGCTGGTCGACTATCCAGAGAGTTTAATATTTCAGTTGTATATTCTTCTGATCTGAAGAGAGCTCTTGAGACAGCAGAGACAATCGCAGCCAGCTGTGGTGTTGTGGGGGTATGAACCAGGATGTTACTGCTTTGGAATTAAATTCACAGGGCCAGAAACAATGACATTGTTGGATAATGGTGCTAGACTTTATTGTATGCACCATTAGCTTGTATCCAATGTCACAGCATATTTACTTTTTAAATACTGAGCATAGCAGGGCAACACCAAATTGGATTGTGTAATCTTTTGTTGATCCAGTGAGCATAGAATATGATCTCGTGGTTTCAATCAACAGCCAACACAATGTGGCTTGATCCAGTCTTCTTTATCGTGTCCGAAAGGAAGACCAAAGATGCATGCTTTGTATTTGTTTAGGGTGTAAAGTTTACACATATTGGGTTCAAGGTTTTTGTTCAGTAAAAATTTTGAGTCATAATAATTAAAATCTTCTCATCTGTGAAGTTGGAATTAAAATTTTGAGCTTGTTAAGACTAGGACTTTCTGTATCTTCTTATACAGTTGAAATTGCATTTTCAGGTTAGCAAGGATCCTGGCCTTCGGGAAAGACATTTAGGAGACCTTCAAGGCCTTACATTACTTGAAGCCCCCACAATTTGTACCAAGGCTTACCAGGCATTCAAATCCCACTACACCAATCAAGAAATCCCTGTATGTGTCTAGAATTACGGCGCTTTATGTAGGTTTTTTTCCCCACAGCAGCTCTGTATCTGAAACCCTCAGCTCTGTATTTGAAAACCTCTGTAGGAATGACTGTTAGGTGGGTTTGGAAACCCGATTCAACCCCATTAACTCATATTTGGGGACTGGGTCCTTGACTTGGCCGCCAATGTAGTAAAGCTCATCAACAAGATTTTTTTTTTTTTTTTTTTTGGTCGACTCAAGAACTCCTCTTTGGAGGATACTGGTGGGTGCCATCAAGGCTATGCCTGAGTCACATCCTACAATAACAGCCTCTGCTCCTCCCCATCCTTACAGCATGTTGGCATTTGATGCATATCTTGAGAAGGGGCAGGCCTCTCACGAAACAAAAATGTCATACTACTAGATGAACTTCTACGTTTTTTTGTTTAGGACTGTAACTGTTGTGATTGTGTAGGGTGGTGGAGAAAGTCTTGATCAGCTTTACCAACGCTGTACATCTTCATTACAGTGTATTGCTGAGAAACATATAGGTACACTATCTTATTCACAACTTCTTTATCTATATGTGAAAGCCGTTTGCTGATGCATTGCTTGTGACTTGGACTCTCATGTGCTATCCCATCAATTCATAGTTGAGTGAATTATAGGATACCTATATTTATCTCAAAGATTACCAACATACGAAGTTGTTGGATTGTTGATCCCTTGTTCTGATGTCACGGTGGAAGCTTCTAGATAGCAGATGCCTGTCTTCTCTAACAATATATCTTGAGTCATTTGGTAGATGATGATTAGTAGTCTCTTTCTTAATACAGTTCATATCCTTTCTATTTTTCCTTGTTTCACTAAAAAAAGAAAAAAGATGTAAGTTAAATATTCCATGGTGGTGTGTTGTGTGCCTCCACTGCAGGACAACGAGTGGTTGTAGTCACTCATGGGGGTGTCATCAGAGCATTTTACAGGAGGGCTTGCCCTAATGGAAGATCCGGAGGAAAGGTGTTGAACACATCTGTTAACATATTTCACTTATCTAGTGGGGGTGACTGGACGATAAAATCTTGGTGTGATGCTAGTCACCTTGACCAAGCCGGAGTGCTCAAGTCTGGATTTGGTGGGGACAGACTTTCTGGCTGACTCAATTGGGGTGTCCTTGGTTTCCTTACAATTGTTCAAACTCTGGAATAACTTCATTCTGTGCTCAATCAAATGCACACTGGAAGTCTAAAATGAGATTCTGTTTCTCATGTCCATCTGAGACCATGTTAAAGTAGGCAAAACGCTGAGCCTTCCCGTGTTCGTTGATTAATCGAGGTGCTTATATTTGATGAAAAATGGTTCAACAGCATGTGAATTTCGCAATTCAATTTTCTGATTTTTGTGCGGCTATAATAATCTACATGTTTTTAGACTTTGCAAAGGCTGTTCATACTTTTCACTATCTTCGCTACCATACGATTGAACAGACCATTCAACGAAGTTGCATGACGCTGACCGATCATCTGCACGTCAGGACAATATTCCAATTATGTGACCAATAGGGATGCGTTCCCTGAGTCCGTATCTTCTTTTCGGGACGTGTTTATGCTTTTTCTTCCACCACCGTCTATCAACGGTTGCAACAAATTTCAAATGACCTTATGCTTTGTGGGAGCACTTCGAAGCAATCTAGGTGCAATTTCCTCTTTTAGCGTACACTCATGCGCCATTAAAAATATGATTATCTCTTTGGGCAACAAAGATATAATTTCTTTTCTTTTTCTAATATTTTCTTTTGTCCTTTGAACTTAATGGAATTAAAAAAAATAAATAAATAAGTTGATGTGAAAATTTCTTTTAGGGGTCATTTAGTAAGTTTTTCTTTTATTACAAGTTTAATCAAGTTATATGAAGAAGATTAAGAATCAATACAATACAAAGAGAAATTTAACACGAAATAACAATTAGAACAAAATAATGAGATTAATTTACTTAGTAATTCAATTTTTTTTCACTAAATTATATGCAATAAAATTAGAGTTCTACTGATATATATAAAACACCGACATCCACTAATACAAATAAAAATAAAAACTGTGGAGAGAGTTACTCTCAACTAACAAGGGCGTTGCCTTTTCAGTTTCAACCGTGTGAAGTCAATGTTAGAATCAAATTTCAAAATAATTTACCAAGTCTAAAACGCGTCATTAAAAGTCCTTGCTTCGACTTCAATATGAACTGCAGTGTCGTGGAATTTCAATGCCATTCAAAAACGATGAGGATAGAGTCTCCTAAAATATTAAGAATAACATGGGCCTAGCAATATTAATGTATACGAGACATAGTCGTACTTGAATCGGTCACAATTAAAAACACAAAAATAGTAACGTATATTAAAATGAACTTAAATCGTGGGTCCCACATTAAATTAAGTAATAATTTTATTCTATTTAATATTTTTTAATATGTTTTATTTATTTATTTATATGTCTACGAATTGATCTAATCTCATTAGGTTTGTGAATTTTTGCCGTAAATAACGCTATTTTTGTTGGTGGTAACGTTCCAGTTTTGTCAATGAGTCTCCGACTCCATCTAAAACCTCTGTCCATTTACTTTTTTCTTAACCTGATTGTAATGATGTTTGATTGTAGACTGTCGCCTCCCACACGGGCAAATCGAAGTGGAAGTTGGCAATGACGGACAAAATATGCAAATTTTGGTTCTTTAATGGCCACTTCCGAGTGTGGAATAATAATAATGAAAAAAAAGATAATTATGCATGCGAGGAAATGAGATACTTTATTTCTTTTTCAAAGTCAAAAGTCAATGGATCTCCAAGCACGGAAGCTGTTACAACGAAAAGGTTAAAGAATAAACTAGAGGGAGAAAAAAAAAATAAAAAAAAAATAGATGAACCGAGGGCTTGGAGAGGGTTTGAGGTGGATTGATGTGGTGGGCGTGGCTCCGCCTAGCTCTCATCTGCTCGTTTCTGTTTTTTTCCTTTTAAGAAATATACGATATGTATGTAGTTGTGAAAAAGTACAAAATGCACAACACTAACGCAGCTACCAAAGATGCTAGATGTACACTATTAATACTTATTTGTATATTTTATTTTTTTAAAAATATAAAAAATAAAATTTGTACTATTTTTATGCTTCCAGCTCAACGGCACGGGTATAAAAAATTTAAATAAATAATACAGTTACATACTTTAATATTATATTTTAATTTTAAATGTTTTTTTTTCATTTTATATTTTTTTTTTGCTCAGACAAAGAAGAAGAAAAAAAAAAAAAGCACAATAAAATTCATGCAGTGGGCACGTTTTAACGGGAGCTTAACTATTTCATGGACATGTGCGGGCAAAAAATGAATGAGTTTAAGTTTTAAAATAAAAGATTCAGAATTCTAACGGTGGTTGGTTGGAGGCGCGAGACGAGAGATTTTGAGCTTTAATTTAAAAAGTATATATATATATATTAAAATTTTAAAATCGTAAATTTTAATAATAAAAAATGTAAAATTTATGAGAATTTTAAAAAAATAAATAATATTGACCAAAAGAATTAAGACTCCAATTTTCTAAAAAGTAGAGTTTGAATTAAATGTAGCCATGTAGGTCTCGAGGTTGCCGCCAACAAAAGGTCACCGATTGTATTTACGCTAATTGATAAACGAGCATTGTTAGCGCCCTCGTCGCTCCAATAACCCATTTCTTTTTCTTTTTTTTTTTTTTTCAAATAAACATATTTATTCACTTCGTTAAAAGGTTACTAAAATAATATATTCACGACTTTTAGATTTTCAATATATATATATATATATATTGCGTAATATTTACAGCTGTAATTAATTATTCTCTTTTATAAATAAAAGATTAAAACATTTTTCCTTTTGGGTACAAGACTAAGAAAAAAATTAGAAGACTAAAACACAAACCATACAAATAGTCAAATTCACTCCCGTATATGTGCCTGTAAAAATAAACTGGGAAGCAGTCCTTTTCACGTGAATATAAAGTGTGCCTTTCGAGTTGATGAGAATCACGTTAAAAATGTTCTTCAGAAAATAATTTGGTAGTTAGATATTTATATTTTTATTTTAATAGTTTTGAATTTTAATATTAAAAAATATAAAATTTATAAAAATAAAAAAATCAAATTTAATTTACACTTTAATAAAAAAATTTTAATGAACTTAAAAAGATAAACCTAGAGGAAAAAAAAAAAAAGAGAAGGGAAAATAGAGCCGAGTCTAATTATCAGCTAACCCAATTTATGGGAATCGCGGGAATTTGATACGGTGATTGAGGTTAATTCAGCTAAATTAGCAGAAACCGAAAAAACAAGAGGCAACTAGTTCGTGCCACGTGTAAATTCCGCCGTACTCAAGTCTGACTGGACCACACCACCACCGCTGCCCCCACACCGACCTAACCAGAAAACTAACCCAGTACCTACACGTCCTTCTCGCCGCTCGTTTGTTTTAAATTACTTCACACCAAAAAAAAAAAAAAAAAAAGTTATAATTCACAATGGTTCAACTAGAAAGTTAAAAATTAGGCATGTGCAGTTAAAAAACTATTTATGTGATTTGATCTGATAACCATCGAGTTATATAATAAAATGAATATTTTATTTTATTTTTAAAAAATAACTTTTAATGTATTTTTATAATTCATATATATATATATATATATATATATAAATAATTATTAGGGTCACAAGTAAAAACTACAACTTATCAGAGGAGGAGGAATAAAAAGCAAACTTTAATGTTAGAGCATGGCTCGCGGGGGTCTATTTATGAGTTAAAAGAGATGTATTTGAATTTAAAAAGACGCACATCTGTCCCTAACAACGCCTCGTTTTTCATTGTGGTTTGGATAGTAACAGTGTCTCGTTAATTAATTATGGTTGAGTTCCTCCGCAACGAAAAGCCAACGCACCGTCGTTTCCTTTTTATCATGTTCTTCCTGGGAGATTCCCTGGCAGCCTATAAATTTTTTCCCTCTATTTTATAAAAGGTCACTCGCCGATCCATCCAATCCGCCAGAGACAAAACCGTCATCCATTCCCATAAAACATAAACCCATACACGAAATCTTTTTATTTATTTTATTTTATTTGCTGGGTTATTGCAATTCTCATTATTAAATTCAATCAGACTTTCATTTTGAATCCGTTATCCCTACTCTCGGAGAATGCACCCGGCCTTCGGCGAAGTAAATCGGATCCTTTCTGTTTGTTGATTTTTCTGGTCTGCTCCGTTAGGGGGGAGGCCGACAATGGGTCTCTGCACCTCCAAACCCTCCCCAAACCTCAGTGGCGTCTCCTCTCCCAAATCCGACGAGAGGAATGCGTCCGTCCAGGCGAAGGACGGCTCTGCCCCGGCCAGGGATAGAGCTAAACCGGATTCGTGCGCGGCAAATGGAGATGCGAACCCCGGCAGTGATGATCAGAAAGAGAGAAGCAACGATAACGAGAGGAAGGAATTCGAGAGGGTCAAGAAATCGCCGTTTTTCCCGTTCTACAGTCCCAGCCCTGCGCACTACTTCTTCTCCAAGAAGTCGTCCCCGGCAAGATCTCCGGCTAGGAATGCGGCCAGCGCGAACTCCACGCCGAAAAGGTTCTTCAGGCGGCCGTTTCCGCCTCCATCCCCAGCGAAGCATATCCGCGCTGTGCTAGCTCGGCGGCAGGGATCCGTGAAGCCGAACGAGGCGGCGATTCCGGAGGGGAGCGAGGCGGAGGTGGCGGGGCTCGACAAGAGCTTTGGATTCTCCAAGCATTTTGGGAACAAGTACGAGCTCGGAGATGAGGTTGGGAGGGGGCATTTTGGGTACACTTGCGCAGCGAAGTTCAAGAAGGGTGAGCTTAAAGGACAGCAGGTTGCTGTCAAAGTGATCCCAAAAGCTAAGGTAATTGATTTCTCCGTTTGATTTTTCTTCAGTATTTGACCTTAATTTGGCGGTTTTGCTGGTCAACGATGGATGATCTTGTGCCATTTCGTCCCCCCCCTTTTTTGTTTCTTATGTTTTCTACTGTTTCTTTTGATTAGATCTGTTGACTTATTTTTATTTATTCTTCCTGATTCGCTGCCATCTGCGCACTACTTCTGGGCCTTGTACCTTGCACCGGTATCATCGAAAATTGATTGATGGGAAAGTAGATGGGGTTTTTTCTGTTCATTGGACGGCATTTTATATGAATTGGGAAGAGTTTTTGGACAGATTCTGTGATCTGCTTTCTGTTTTTGTCTTAAATTGTAAGAGTTTCTGAAGGTTCTTTTTGATAAGTTAAATGTTGGTGAGCAAACAAATCCGGGGATAATTAGATGGATGCAATATAGTTGAGCCAACTTGGTTAAATGCTAGGCTACTAATTTGGCGAGTAAACATGTTTGTTTTGAGGTTAATCTTGTTTTGCTTTTGCCCCTTTTTCTGAGGTACTCAATTGGAGTTTTAAACTCCCAGAAGGATTCTGTGTCCCTCTCCTTTTGTATTGATTCTTTATTAAACTCGGTTTGTTGTTTTCCTAATTTACTCTTTTTCAAACTTATTTGCTTTAGACTTATCTCATTGGGTTCATTCTCTTCAGAAGCAACCAACTTTGGCTCAGGTTTATTTGCATCTTATTTTATTTCTGTTTTTTTATAATGCCTTTTTTGTTTGCAAATTCCTAATTGAATTGCTCCTTCGCTGCTGCCTCTGACTCTTCTCATTGGGTTTGAACTTTGAGCAGAATTCTCATGGTGTAAGAATCTGCAGGCTTAACTTGCATGATCCTGAAAGTCATTCCAATTTTCAACATCTTAATGAATTTGGACTGTGTTACTGTTTTTAGTTTGCTCACTGTCATTTTCTATTCTTTCATTAGATGACCACAGCCATTGCCATTGAGGATGTGAGAAGGGAGGTTAAAATATTGAGAGCACTGACTGGGCATAACAATCTAGTACATTTCTATGATGCTTATGAAGACCATGAGAATGTCTACATAGTAATGGAGTAAGTTCTAACATCAGCATTTCCTTTGAAATTCATGCTTCTATAATTGTTTGTAATTGGGAAGATTGTATTTTTTGATTTTCCCATTTCACAGCTGTTATTTTCATCTGTTGTTATGAATCATTTAAATTTTCATGCATGCTTCAGGTTATGTGAAGGAGGAGAACTGTTAGATAGAATACTCTCCAGGTACTTTTTTGACTAGCTTCTAGCTAAATGACCACAGCGGTATTCTATTAATTTGTCATTGTATCTCTTTCTGAAGCATGATGATTACTCAGTATTGACGAACAGGAGTGAGGAATTTTGTGAAGAAGATAGTCTGGTAGGTGCTAATTGCTAAACAAGTGTGATGATCTTTGCATGCAGGGGTGGAAAATACAAAGAGGAGGATGCAAAGGCTGTCTTGATACAGATACTAAATGTTGTTGCATTTTGTCATCTTCAAGGCGTGGTGCACAGGGATCTTAAACCCGAGGTGGACTAATCTTTCTCTCTCTCTCTCTCTCTCTCTCTCTGACCGCTTCTGTGTATGGGTGTGGTCAATGAACAAACTTGAGTGGAACTTCTGTTGGGAGTCATAATGTGTGGGCGATGGTATGGCCATCCGGAATCTTGTGGCATAGCATTGAAAAATTTAGCCTCTCAAAATTTTTTGAGTGTTTGATGGGCTGTCACCCATTTGAGTAATTAGGACTGGTGCTTCTTGAATGACAGACTTTTAATTGTGGCAAGAGGGACAATAAGGGGAAAATAAATATTTTTGCCTGATGACATATCTAAAGTCTAGACCTTCATGGTACTGTTATTACTTACTTATCTGATTTATAAGAGATAAGACCAGTGAAGATAGATTACTCTGTAATGTTCTGGGTTAATTAAGGTTGTCTTTTCTTTTTTCTCATATCACAAGTGATGTGAGACTTCTTAGTTATTCTCATATTCTTACTGAAGTGTAGCTATTTACTGGACCAGAATTTCCTGTTCACATTGAAGGATGAAAATTCACAATTGAAAGCCATAGATTTTGGTTTGTCAGATTTTGTAAGGCCAGGTTTGTCTTGACTCCATTCCCAGTCTGTGCTGCTGGTTGTTTATTTTCATTAGCACCACAGATTTTGTGATAATTTGTTTTAATCTGCAGATGAAAGGCTGAATGACATTGTTGGTAGTGCTTACTATGTGGCGCCTGAAGTTCTACATAGGTCTTATGGTACAGAGGCTGATGTCTGGAGTATAGGTGTGATTGCATATATTTTGTTGTGTGGTAGCCGTCCATTCTGGGCTCGAACTGAATCTGGGATCTTTCGGACAGTTCTAAAAGCTGATCCAAGTTTTGATGAGCCCCCCTGGCCTTCTCTCTCTCCTGAGGCAAAGGATTTTGTCAAGCGCCTATTGAATAAAGATCCACGAAAAAGATTGACAGCTTCCCAAGCCCTAAGTCAGTATTTGACTCCCAGTCAAAAGTTATATTTTCTTTTGTTTTTTGTTCCCTCTATTTGTTAATTGATAATCACAATAATTTTGTTTCAGGTCATCCCTGGATTAAGGATTCTAATGATGTAAAAGTTCCCCTGGATATATTAGTATTTAAACTCATTAGGGCTTATATGCGCTCATCATCTCTTCGGAAAGCTGCTTTAAAGGTCAGTATTCAGTGCTTTGTTTTGAGAAGATTATCTTGTGGGTTCTAATGAGGTCAACATGATTGCCAATGATAACATTTTATTAGAGCCCAATGCATCTGCTCTCATTGTGTTCACATATGTTGCTTTCATATTGTTGTGCTGAGAAGTTCTGAATGATCATCTGCTGAGAAAGTTATGTCAGCAGATCATCCTTTCTGGAGCATTTATCAAGATTTAGTCATATTTACATTTGAAACCCTTTTCTTTCTTGGGAAACACCTACCTGTGAGAGTGTCACAACTGAACTTTGACTTTTCACAGATGTTTATTGTTTTGTATTTACTCAATTGAGATACTATTTTATTGCTGCTGGCATGATAAACAATTTTAAGGAGATTAAGAAATACATCTTCAATGCTATGATTCTAGCATCATCACATTTTGTAAAGCAGTTTAATAATAACTTTTCTCATCTCTTTTTTCTCCCTGTGTGGAGGATGGGGGCATGTTGGTTGATGGAGAGGCGAAAAAAATATTTACTAGAATATGTTCCACCCATACTTGATTCAATTATTTTTGGAAGATTTTCACTGCTATGTTACTGATTTGTTACCCTTCATGATCCTTTATTTTTTTTTGCCCCCAGGGTGTAGGGGTTGTTCAGTATGCATATTCCTCTGTTTCTATCTATTGATAGCTTTCTTTTTCCTTTTTTTCTTGATCCTCAATCGCTTTAGTTTGTTTTTCATTTCACAGTTGTTTGTTGGTATTGCTACAGGCCCTTTCTAAGACATTGACTGTGGACGAACTCTTTTATTTGAAGGAGCAATTTGCACTGTTGGAACCAAATAAAAATGGAACTATTAGCTTAGAAAATGTCAAAACGGTTAGTTTTGTCAGAATGTTGAAAATTTTCTCACCTACTTTTCCAGGGTTTGTTCTCATTTTTTTTTTTTTTGGTTGACTTTTAGGCCTTGATGAAACAAGCTACAGAAGCTATGAAGGAGTCATGCGCCCCTGATTTTCTACAAGCTGTAGGTGCTTTTGTAGGGTGACTATTTATATAGGTCAATTGCATTTTGAATTTGGAACTGTAGTTCATGCTTTTTTTCTGCATGTATGCTTGTTTCTGCACGTGGCAGCTCAATGCACTTCAATATAGAAGGATGGATTTTGAGGAATTTTGTGCAGCTGCATTGAGTGTTCATCAGCTTGAGGCTTTAGATCGGTGGGAACAACATGCTCGCTGTGCATATGAACTTTTTGAGAAGGATGGAAATAGAGCCATTGTCATTGAAGAATTGGCATCAGTATGTTGATTGCTTTTTGGTTGGTGGTAAAGGATATTTATATTGGCACGTGGCATGGTGGTTTATCTCAATATATCTTAGATGGGAACATTTTGAACAATTGAGTATAATTAGTCTTTTACTAGAAAGGTCGGGCATCATTTAGCTGTGAACTTCACAATCTTCAAGATACTGTCTTGTGCATGTTACTTGTTTCATCTGTTTCCAAGTTGTGCGTGTCTGTGTATACTCTTAACAAGGTTGATCACCGGCTTTTCTTCAGGAACTTGGTCTCAGCCCTTCTGTTCCCGTTCACGCTGTTCTCCATGACTGGATTAGGCACACTGATGGAAAGCTGAGCTTCCTCGGGTTTGTAAAATTGTTGCATGGCCCATCAAGCAGAAATTTCCAGAGAGTCCAGTAGAAGTTTTGAACTGACATAAGAGTATTGAAGACGACGTGGTTGTTGCCCTTAGGCTGTTTTTACCAATAAAAGTAATCGGGTGAGGTGCTTATAAAGATGGAGAATTCCCAGGCCCCGAATATGAAGGTATGGTTACCGCTGTAATTTTGGTGCACAAAGAGTTAAGTCTGTAACTCATATTCTTGTTGTGGCACAGCCCTGTATACAGCTATTACTAGGAATTATGATAACCCTTGGAAGCGTTGTCAGGCATTTAGGTTTGCCTTTGTAAAGCTGTAGTTGCGTGTTTAGATCGCAGATGAGAATATTTTAATCAGACACTTCGGTGTTCTGGCACTGGCCTGAGGACCAATGATTGCATTGTATCATTTCTGCCTCTACGTTTTCCAGTGGACCACTCTGCGAGTCCCTGCGTTGTCCTCAACAATTTCAACGGCTAAATTCACTGCGACAGCTATGGACTTTTGTGCCATAATATCTATCTGAGAGTGTGTCTAGAGGGTTTTTATTGGGGGGGGGGGTGTACATGCGGGGGTCTAGGGTTGTATTTATTAATTGTTATGGTATATAACGAAGTTATTGACCAGAAAAAGTTAATATTTAAGATTGTAATCTAGTCGTGATTTTAAAGTAACTCTCAATTTAACCTAATAGAAAAGGCGAGGGGAAAGGCGAAGGGACTGTTCTTAATCTATGGTGACCCTGTGAGCCCTGTCAACTAAGATAGTAGGGCTCAAGAATAATATCCTCCAGTTACTGGGACAATCAAAGTATTGTACTGCTAAATATTTATATAAAGAAATCGTTGGGATTGTAGCACCCAACAGAAAATATAAACAAAAAAAAAAAAAAAAGAAGCCCTACTAAAATTTTTTGTAAGGTTGTCAAGGTTCCACAATTTTTAGTAATACAAGAGAATTTAAAAATCTGCATAAAATTTGAGGGAGCTGAGGTTCATAACCTCAAAAATTCCCTTTTGTATTTTTGAGCCTTCAGGGGTGATATCAGAAAACTGTGTCGGAGTGGACCGTTGGATGGGCAGTTCATCAAAATAATTCCCCTTTTAAACATCGGAAAATTTCAAAATAGTCCCTCTCGAGTCCCACTCGACGTGGAATTGATGTAAGAACTTTCTTGAGCGAAAGCCGAAAAGGCCGAGGAGGGCAAATTTTTTCCCGAGAATTTTCCCTCTCTTCGATTTATTTCTAGAAACGACATGACTGATAGGAAGCAGAAAGGCACCGTCATTTTTCTCTCTTCCTCCAGTGAAGAAGAAGAAGAAGAAGATGAAGACGGCGAATTGGAGGAGGATGAAGAAGAAGAAGAAAGAGAAGTTGATGAAGGAATCTGGTCCGTTAGAATCGCACTCAGACATCGAATTATTCGAATCGTTGCCTTTTGATCTATTTATTTATTTTTGGCTATTTCGCGCTTGATTTCTTTTTTTTTTTTTTGCAATTTTTTTGAGGCTCTTAGTACCAGTGCAAACGAGAGCGATTTTGCCGATGAGGATGAGGAGGAGAGTTTCTTCTTGTGATGTCGACGAGGAGAATGGGAGCGATCCCGACGGCGAGGACGGTGGCGGTGGTGGTGAGAATAAGGAATCTCTTTGCAAAAGAGTTATTCGTCTTCTCAGAGGTGGACTTTCAAGGAAAATTGTTATCTCATTTCCAGTTTTATTGACCGAATGATCCTATTTGATTAATTTTGATACTTTTTTTTTTTTCTTCTTCTTATGGGTCTTTGATTTTATTTTATTATTGTAATTGAAAAATGAGTATCAAATTGGGCTTACTTTCTTGTGTTGGTCATGGAAAACGAGTGGTACCTATATAATTTCGTGTTGTTTCTGAAAATTCTGCAGAAGGGAGTGATTTAGAAGCTTTACAAGTAAGAGAGTGTAAGGCATACTTGAGGATGTATGGCCTTAGGCTAGCTGGGACAAAGGCAGTTTGCATACAGAGAATCAAGGAGCATTGCAGGTGATTTTTCTCTTGTGGGAAAATTTCTTGCCCTCACATCATAGTTTGTGGTCTTAATGATGAAAATTGCACAGCTTTATTACATTGTGCATTTTTTTTCACCATTGTGGTATTTTCTTGGGCAATGATCATGAAGCGCCTAGGCCCAGCGTTCTGCCAAAGCTCAGCTAGACTTGATTTTTAATTTGACATATAGATTTATTTATCCAATATGAATTGAGCATTTTGTTCCGATCAATTTGTTTTGTGCACTAGAGACTTGGTCATTACAGTAGACTTTATGTGTCCATTGAGGTGTAGCTAATTATAGTACTTATAAATATGTAAATATTTCTAAGAGGAAAAATGCTATTCGCTTATGAAAGAGGTTAACATGCACTTTTTCTGACGTTGTTTCTAATTAGGAAGTTTAGACTAAATGCTTATTGAATTCTCATTTCCCAGGATGAAAGATGGAGACCGTGAAGTATTTTATCCAAGATCGTCTTTTGTCATCAATTGCAGAGGTAAAGCATTTTCTTTTACATCTGTCTTTCCATCCATTCTCTATTTATTGGCATGTTAGAAGAAATTTCCATCTTCAAGCAGGTGATGTCTGCGAAGGGGATGTTGTTCTGTTCTCACAGAAAGTTTATGAGAGGTAACCCTACAGTCTCATTTCATCTTGTGTCATTATTTCTAATGGTTGATTTTGGGTCCTTAATTCCATATGCTTCATATTTGGGGAACAGGTTTGACAAAGTGACTAGGCATGACAAGCTTGTTGGGAGGAGAACTGTAGCGGGCAGAGTAATCAAGGAAAGCTATGGTTCAGTGAAACAGCAACACACATTTACAGTAGGATTTCTTTCCAAATGACTTTGTTACCAATTCTTATTGAGCATGCTACACACTGTGAATTTTAATTTGTAGATGAATATTACTTTCCTGCATTTCTTCATGAGATCACTCAGATTAGTGTTGCCTTGTTTTCCAAGAGAGGATTTTGTGGATGGCTTGATGCACCTAAGAGTAACATTAGATTTGCAATAGAATTAAGAACTAAAGTGAAATCACTAGGTCAATTTGCATATTACTGCTCCTTATGCTGCTAATCTGTGGACTATATATTGACAGGGTTATCTGACCAAAAGATCTATGTAAGGCACATTAACACTTTTTCATTGCATGATTTATATTGTCGATTATTGTTGCATGTAAGGTTGAAGTACTGTGGAGTGAGGGGATTAAGCGATTGCCCCCACTTTTTCCTTTCCTTGTGAAGGGCTGCAACCTCTACAGATTGAAAACTTTCAGATGGGTATGTTTGTATCTGATAAGATAAAGTTTTTCTTGCATAATCTTTATGGTAATTCATGGTCTTGTTTGCTTTCTCCATGTCTTAGCGGTGGGACAATGAAGCAGAAAGAACAAAAATCCTTGCTGAGAAGCACAAGCGAGGCACAGTGGCAAGACTTTTGAGAGCAAGGAAGAAAACGAAGACAATGGGATCTCCAAGCAGAGGTAAGCACGGAGGTCTTCCTTTGAATTTTATTCTTTTCGATCATCAGAAAAAAATGCTTGATGCTGATCCATAATATGAACAGGTTTGAAGCAGCAGAGGTGTTCCAATTATACACGACCATTTCAAATGGGAAAGACAGCTGATCTTGAGAGAAGAAACAATGTTAAAGGACACAGAAAAGGCACGTTGCGGCATGGTACAGAATTCAACACTCATGGTCAGGAGGCCCTACCATCCAGACGCCTCAAGTGTACGAGAACGGCCAGCTCTGAAGGTTTGAATTCTTCTTGGATTTATTTGAAAGACGGGCACCGCAACAATGATATATGGGCCTGAATAATCAACCCTACTCATCTAGTCTCCATAATTAGTACTTTCCACAAAAAGTACTTGAGTCCAGGGGCGGGCCAATTTCCTTCTCTAGTTATGGCACGGGCTCTCCTGCAACTGGGACGGAATTTCCTCTTTTCAGAGATTATGCTCACTTTAGAATGAGAAACTTGGACCCTTTTAGACAATGGAAAGATACTGACTGGCCAAATCCTTTGGGGATGCATAATTATTCCGACAGGATACGTCAACTTCCAAGACATACAGATGTAGGATGAAAGGCTTAAACCATCGTCTTCACTGAGATGTTAAGATTCTTCAAGTACTCTTTTGATCATGCTGCCAAATAGCAAATATATGCCTCACACAAATTGTCTGCCCTGATTTGATGGAAGGCATCTGGTACTGGATGCTTTGTCTCACTGCATGACCTCAATACTTCGGATGTTACACTTTCATAACTCAGTTCCCTGTGTCAGCAACAATTATATGCAAGGCGATATGAGCGACGGTTCAGGCTAGGTCACAGGTAACTTGAGTATGCAATGGTCACCATGTAAGGTAAACAACTGTAACTTTGTAATGGTCGTTCGGCCACTTCTTCAAAAGGATCAATGTACCGTGGCCAGTGGGGGTGAAGTCTACTGAAATTCTTGGGCACCAAAATCTGGGCTGGCCCCATGAAATCCAAGCTCATGTCTCTGATCCTTCGTTGTTTTCATTTAACAGTTTTCACCTCCCATTATTCTCAGTCTCACTCCTCCTGGACCACCTGAATACGATGCTGCGGATGCAGACAATTGCTTTAATTGGAGCAGAAAATGCCACAGAAAAAAGATTTGCCGAAGCCCAGAGGTTACTAGGAAGTTGGGCCTATTTCAATCCCATGGACCAAAAATATTCTTTCGTTGTAAAGTCGCCACGCTTTGGGGCCTATCCCATCCAACGACCAAATATTCTTTGATACTATCACTCTGGGCTTCAATATTGGGTGTAGCTGTGGAGCCCTATAAAATTCATCCAGCAATTTTATGTTATTAAATGGGCTTGCCTAATAATAATTGAGGCCCATTTTCAACTTACCGACTCAGCCCAAATGTGAATTTCAAACTCGTCGTTGGCAGACTATAAGTCGCGCGTACTCTTAAAGCAGTGCCACCACTGACTTGTAACGGTCTAATTCTTCAAATTAACACAATGCTACGTCGTTTAAGGCCCGGTGACAATCCTATTAAGAGGCGGATTGGATACTTAAATATAAATATAAATATATATATATATGTATATATATATATATATGTATGTATGTCGTCTCCTCTCTTTCCCCTCCTCTCCCTCCCTCTCTCTCTCCCTCTCTCGTTCTTGCGTCCTTGGCCTTTTGTCTTCGTCGCCGGAGATTATTTCTCCAGTCCTCATTCACCGGACGATCCTCTCTGTTTCCTTCCTCTAAGAATCGTCATATCCTCTCCCCGCTGAACTCCCGTTATTGCCGTCGGCGGAGTTCACGAAATCTGTCGATCTTTTCCTTCAAGAATGCAAAGGAACCTGGAAAACGGATGTATCTTTTCGCCGGAATGGTGAGTCGCCTTAGAAAAGCCCCAAGGTCACAGAGATTCTGGTGCTTTGAACCTGTATCGGTGATTCTTGATTCTTGTTGTTTGTGCTTTTGCGTTTTCTGTAAATCTAATCCTTCTTTTTTTTTTTAACTTTTTTTATTTTCCCTGAAATGGTTCTTTTTCGTTCTTCCTTCATTCTTGATAGATTTTTTTTTTTTTTTTGGGTACGGGTTCTTTGGTTCTTGATAGATTTTTTTGCCGTATTTGGATTGCAGGAACGACATCTCTAACCCTAACCCTAAAGAGAATGAGGCATAGAGGCAAATGATGTGAGCCAATTGGTCGTGCATGAAAGTCTTTAAAGTTAATCGGCCTTGATGTCTTGATTTTTTTTTTTTATTGTTTGAATATTTTTTTTTAGGGTGCTTTTTTGTTTGCCTTAAATGGTTCTTTGCGGATGTTTTGCCCTCTTTCTTTGGTTCTTGATAAAATTTTTTTTGGGTACAAGTTCTTTGGTGTTCTTGATAGATTCTTGTTGACTGTGAGTCCTAATAGTAGTCCCCTTCAATTAAGTGTTTTCACCGCCCATAATTCTCACCGTCTCCACTCCTTCTGGACAATCGCTTTAATTGGAGGATAAAATATTACAGAAAAGAGATTTGCCATTGTCGGCCTATTTCAATCCAATGGACCAAAAACATTCTTTTCGTAATAAGTCAACAAGCTTTGGGCTTCAGATATCGGGCCTGTCCGGTCCAATATACAGGCTCAAAAATTTTGGCCCAATCTCTTGGGCCTTCAGCATTTCTCTCCCGTCTGCTCTGCAGTCTTTCTCGCCCTTCCCAAAAGCCTCTAGTTCGATTCGTTTCTTTCTCGCTCGATCTCTCCTGAATTCGGAAGGTCAGAAGGAGAAACGAAATTCAAATTCAGTATGAGTTGCCAATCTGTATGCTAGCAAACAGGTGAAGAATCTCGATCTATTCTCAAAATTCTTAAACTCCGCGCTACAGATCTAAGGAAGTCTTTCATCTCATTTTCGAATCCCACTGTGAACCGAACGCCCGCAAACAATCGCTGCCATGTGAGCTGGCGTGCCTGATCTTTTCCTTTCGATTCTACAATCTTAACAGGTGAAGGACACAGATCGTTATGGAGTGGGCCACGGTGCAGCACCTGGATCTACGGCACGTAGGTCGAAGTATCAACAAACCGTTGCAGCCTCATGCCGCCGCGTTTCATCATAGCCAGGCCCTCATCGCCGCTGCTATCGGCACCTACATAATCGGTGAGCAACACAGCGATTGATTTCAGTCGACGTTAGATTCGAATGGCTGTGCTGATTCTTAAGCTGAATTTTAATGTGTAATTTTGATTGCTGCGCAGAATTTGATGCGATAACGGGAAGCAAGCTCTCGTCTGTTGAAATTGGCGCTCCTGTTGTTCGCATGTCTTATAGCCCCACTGGTGGCCATTCCGTGGTTGCCATTCTGGAGGTTGGTTTACAAATTTTGACTCACATTTCACAGTATGCTAGTTCTGGACGAAGTTGTTACATGTTTTCGTGTTAAATTAATATTCTTTTTGTGTAGGATTGTACTATTCAGTCATGCGATTTTGACAGTGAGCAAACTTTTGTTTTGCACTCGCCGGAAAAGAAAATGGAACCCATATCTTCCAATACGGAAGTTCATCTCGCTTTGACACCTTTGCAGCCTGTTGTGTTTTTTGGTTTTCACAAGAGGATGAGTGTAACTGGTTAGTTGGTTAATTCACTTCTAAGTCTCATCATTCAGCTTCTAATTCATTAAGCTTGTAAGGTTTTCTTCTCAGTTACCTCTCCATCAGTCACTTTTAATGCTCCACTGTTTTGCATGAAGTTGTGGGAACTGTTGAAGGGGGGAGGACGCCAACAAAGATAAAGACAGACTTGAAAAGGCCGATAGTAAATCTTGCCTGTCATCCACGCCTCCCTGTCTTGGTAATATATTTAGCTCAGACTGCTCTTTTTATTTTTATTTTTAGTTTTGATTTTTCTCTTCTTTACCACTAGATAGATTAGATTGAGGTTTATGCCATGTCACATGATTGGTTTAGAACTGCAAGTCGTTAAGGGAAATAAATATATGATTTGATCTAAGAGTCCAGTGTACAACAACAAAATGTTAATTTCAAAATTAATTGGGATTGGGATTGTCATCCACGCCATGTCATATTAATTGGGAATTTTTCTCACAATTCCCTCATATTATAAACTGAGTTTAGTATGAGATGTATTTCTATTTGGATACTAAATGAAGGCAAAGCCTTTGTTGTCAAATCTGATATATCATTTTAAATTTTATTTACATCTCTCAGAGATGATTGTCTAATTGATTATCATGTTCCTGGGCATATGTGACTTGCAAGCAGTGCCCCAAAACTTCATGAATTTATGCTCATTAAAATTTTACAAACTGTTTGGTTTATTGTTTTATGATTTGTTGCAGTACGTGGCTTATGCAGAGGGTTTAATTCGAGCTTACAATATCCATACATATGCTGTTCATTATACATTACAGCGTAAGATGTTTATGTTACTGATGTTTTATATTGAGGTGTCTTTGTAACACTAAACATTAATATTTCTTCCTTTTGGTTGGCATTTTAGTTGACAACACTATTAAGCTTTTGGGTGCCGGCGCATTTGCTTTTCATCCCACATTGGAATGGATATTTGTTGGGGATAGAAGTGGTAGACTTTTGGCCTGGGATGTCTCCACAGAGAGACCCAGTATGATTGGAATGTAAGGATTTTCTAGATATCACTATTTTCTTTCTCCTTTAAATGCTGTTTTCATGACATGTTAACATGCTTTCATTTGTTAACATTTTCTGATTTGTCATGTCTACACATTCAGCATTGATGCAAAGAATGAAAGGGAGTGATTAGAGATCTTATGGTAGTATTGGAGGAAAATTTTGGTAGTTTACCAATAAATTAGCTTGTTCATTGCTGAACTGGGACTTTCTAAATCCTCCTCCAGCAAATATTCAATGGCTTTAAGCCTTTGGACTTTGGAGTAGCTGATCAAGAAAATGAATGGTTTTCGCCTTTTTCCTGTCTTTCCAGTTCATGATCTTTTACTAGGAAGCTTGGCTGCTAGTTCTCTGTATGTCATTTCGTTTGTATTTATCTGTAAGGCTCATTTTTCTAGGTAAATAGAAATCTAATGTATAAGTGACTTTACATGACAATATGGGCACCCATGAATCACTGGAATAACAAGTAAATCTCCATGTCATGGATTAGGTTTATGTCTATGGGTAATGGATCTTTATTTAGTGGTTCGCTGGTTTGGCCCTTTAATTCTATGAGGCAGATAGCATAAAAGAATTCTTGAACTCACAAAACAGTCATTGTAATTTTGCAACCCAAGGAACACAAGTATCATTATCTAAAGGTGAACATTATATAACCCTATATGTTTTTAGTTTTTATATAATCTTGGTATTTTCTGAACCAGTGAGGCAGTGACTAAGTTTTGATAGCAATCACTTGATGCCAGTTGATGAGTAGTCCATACTGAATTCAGATATTCTCTTTAGCCCCTGTTTTGCTGAGGAGAATTATCTGGTCTTTGGCTGCATTTCTAGCTCCTAAATCTTTGATTGGATTGTTTCTATTAATCAAGCTGCCTCCTTTTTGGCTCTTTTATTCAAAATTGCTGTTTTCTTTGATAAGTTTCCAATGATCTTCTTCCAATTGCACTTGCAGCACACAAGTGGGCTCCCAACCCATAGCATCCATTGCTTGGCTCTCGATGTTGCGGCTACTTGTCACAGTTTTGAAGGATGGATCTCTTCAAGTCTGGAAAACACGAGTTATGCTCAATCCTAATAGACCTCCAATGCAAGCAAATTTCTTTGACCCTGCTGGTTAGCTCTGGTCATTATTGTTTTCTTTTATGGACTATCTCTGCCCCTTTACAAGCATAATAGTGACTTGAATACAGCCAAATTTCATTTTTTCTGTTTGGATCATTTAGTTCTAGCCTTGGTGAATTTTGAGAGTTGATGTTTGAAAATATTCCTCAAGTCTGACAGCTGTAACATGCTTCAATTTAAAATCATTGGTTTTCATCCTAGCTATTATGACTTTGTCGGTATACATGAGCCCTATCTTACTCCAATCCAAACCTCACATGCTAGAATGAACAGCCACAAACTGATGTTGGTTGCTAATGTCAATCAGAAGGTCATTTGTTGTTACAACTATGGTTGCCTGATTCTTCACAAACTTAGTGAAGTATACATACTGTGTTTTATCCTTTTTCTGTGAGCAGGATAATTTATTTTGTTAGTATGGTAGAGAAAATTGTCTAAAGATGGTCCCAGGAACTACAATAAGTAATAGAAAAGCAGGAATTTACACAGCATTGAGAGTTCATCTGAAAGAAAGCCTAGATTCTTAGAACTTGGATGAATTAAGGTTCATGCTTCTTGATTGTAATTTTCCAGGCTTTTCCTCAATCATCTCTCATGCAAGTCACAATAACGGATATATTTTTCGCCCACCCTTTGTTATGCAGGAATTGAACCAATTGACATTCCTCGCATCTTATCACAGCAAGGCGGAGAAGCAGTTTACCCTCTACCACGGATTAAAGCTTTAGAAGTCCATCCGAAATTGAACTTAGCAGCACTGCTGTTTGCTGTTAGGCCTAACCATCTTTATTGTTCACTTAAGTCTCATTGTTAGTTTCTGTCAGAAGTTTGAACATGTGTTTTTTTTTTTTTTTCTTATTAAAGACCATGTCAGGTGGTGAAAATTTGAAAAATAGGGCTCAATACACTAGAGAAGGAAGGAAACAACTTTTTTTAGTTCTGCAGAGTGCAAGAGGTTCTTCAGGTGAATAGCTGTTTGAATCTGGACGTGTCTGGATATTATGTTTTGCCTGAAAAATATGTTCTTTCAAACTTTAACTACCTCGACTTATGAGCACATTGAAATATTGAAAGTTTAATGTTTCACATTGGTCTTATGGATGCCCTATTTGTCTGGTAATCTATTTTTGATACCCTTTTCTCTTTCTTTTCAGTTATACATTTTTGTTTTTGCCACATTATTTGAGCAACCTCTCTGTTTGCACCGGATTTAATGGTAGAACAAGGGATTCATTTCTGGAGAGTAACTTCCAGATGATTATTTTCAGTTGTGAAATTTCTGGTGGAGAAGAAAAACCATTTAGCTGCTAGATTTGGAGGAATTTGAATGCATGGATTTTGAGTGGGTTAGGAAAAGGATCAGGATTGAAGTAGATGGAAATCCTTTCATTATGATTTCTAGGCCGTTGTTAATGGGCCATGACTATAGCATTCTTTCGCAATACATTAACTGGCTTGGATGCAAAGTTTCTTCTTTCATGCTTGGTGTAATGTTATTTTTCTGTCTCATTGTTGGACATGCTGATAGTAGAGTTGATCTGCAGCGTCTGTGTTGAAGGAGAAGCTCTCATTATTGGGGTCTTCAGGAATTCTGGCTGATCATCAACTTCAAGCACAATTACAAGAGCACCATTTGAAGGGGTAAGTTTTGACTGATTACAGGTGCAATTAATGGTTTTTAACCAACAAAGTGGTTGGGTTTTGCATTGCTCATTATGCCCTTTTTTTTAATTGTTGGTGAAATTACTATCATTCTATGGCAGTCAAAGTCAGCTCACTATTGCAGACATTGCGAGAAAGGCATTCCTGTACAGTGTATGTCTCTTTGATATCAGATTGATGCTTTTATCCTGTGGAAACATTTTTGTTTTTCCTGCTAGCTGTATTCCTGGCTGTGGTGTAGCTAAATGCCAAATGATATAACTGTGCATATTTATTGAATGTCAAGAGATTAACTTAAAGAAAGGCTACTGCTTTGAGGATCCTGTTTTGCTGATTGGCTTTTCCCCAGCATCCAATTTGTCATAATCTTGACTAAAGTGAACACTTGGTGATTTATTGTAGCATTTCATGGAAGGCCATGCAAAAAATGGCCCAACTAAAACAAAATTTGGATGATTTCTTATAGCATTTCATGGAAGGCCACGTAAAAAGTGCTCCCATCTCTCGGCTGCCTCTTATTACTATTTGGGACACTAAGCACCTTTTGAAGAACGTTTCAGTTTGTCAGGTACTTAAAATCATTCATTTATGGTGATTGTGATTTTTCCTTTTACATTTTTGTTTAAATGTTGGTTTGTTTGACAGCCATTCCATTTGGAGCTAAATTTCTTTAACAAGGAGAACAGAGTACTTCATTATCCTGTTAGGGCTTTCTATGTTGATGGCTTAAATCTCATGGCATATAATCTCTGTTCTGGAGTGGGCAGCATATACAAGAAACTTTATACAACGGTAATTTAGTTACTTATTCTGTTGACAGCAAGATTATTTTCTTATTTGAGATACTAACTATTCAAGTTTTGTCTTCAAGATTCCTGGAAATGTGGAATACTGTCCAAAGCACATTGTTTACAGCAAAATACAGCATCTGTTTCTAGTTGTATATGAATTCAGTGGTTCTACAAATGAAGTGGTCCTTTATTGGGAAAATACTGATTCTCAACAAGCCAACAGCAAAGGAAGCACGATCAAAGGTATATCTGCCTGTTGGACCTGTCAATTTTAGTAGCTAGTTACTCCATGTGAAATGTAGTAAATCCTGACAATTACTCCTTTGTCTTAAGGTCGAGATGCAGCATTTATTGGCCCCAGTGAAAATCAGTTTGCAATTCTTGATGAAGACAAGACAGGACTGGCTCTATATATTCTGCCTGGAGGAGTGTTGAAAGAAACTGGTGAAAAGAATCTGTTGGTTGAAGAAAACCAATCTGCAGAAGCAAATACTGGATCTATACAGGGCCCTAAGCAGTTTATGTTTGAGAGTCAAGTTGACAATATTTTTTCTACTCCAATAGGTGCTTCAGAAGATGATGACCTTTATGCTAACCTTTGATTGTATATCATGCTGATTGGAATCTAATGGGGTTGTGCAGAGTCAACTTTGATGTTTGCTTCTAATGGGAGCCAGATTAGCTTGACAAAGTTGAGTCAAGGATACCGTCTTTCGAGTTCAGATGGCCATTACATATCAACTAAAACTGAAGGGAGAAAATCAATTAAGCTGAAAGTCAATGAGATTGTGCTCCAGGTAAATATGTTATATTTCTCAGCTTATTACGAGGAAGGAGGGAGAGAGAGAGAGAGAGAGAGAGAGAGATTACAGAATAGAGGTTTGGGCTTTCATTGAGTTGAGTATTCCTTACTCCAATGAGAATAAGTGGGCAAGTACTGAATATTGACTCATTCCTTATAGTTCACGGACTTTGAGGCTGAAGTACATGCTATCAGAGGAAATTGTGAAATTTTAGTGGGTAGCTGGTAATGTTGCAGAAATTATTGTAACTGACCATAATATTTCTTTCTTGTTTAGGTGCACTGGCAAGAAACTCTTCGAGGCTATGTTGCAGGGATCTTAACCAGTCAAAGAGTGCTCTTGGTTTCAGCAGATCTTGATATACTGGCAAGCAGTTCCACAAGATTTGATAAAGGACTTCCTTCAATATCCTGACAGAAAAGTTTATGAAACTTATGTTCTTAATGCATTTTAGATGACATAATTGAAGTTTATAAATAAGTTTGAACACTTAACTTATGTGCACTTTAGATCTCTTTTATGGGTTGGGCCTGCTCTTCTTTTCTCTACTTCAACAGTAATTAGCATGCTTGGCTGGGATGGAATAGTGAGGACCATTCTATCCATTAGCATGCCTAATGCAGGTAAGATATTATCCTGTTTTGAACAGTGATATTTTCCATATCTGATGTACATTGCCATTTGTTCTACACTATGGTTGTCCTATTCATTGTTAGGAAACGTTTCTGTGCAGTGCTGGTTGGTGCTTTGAATGACAGATTGTTACTTGCTAGTCCAACGGATATAAATCCCAGACAAAAAAAGGGAGTTGAGATAAAGAGCTGTCTTGTTGGGCTCCTGGAGCCGCTACTTATAGGATTTGCCACAATGCAACAAACTTTTGAGCAAAAGCTTGACCTGTCGGAAATACTTTACCAAATAACATCAAGGTTAACTTTACTTATTTATACAATCTTTTGTCAGACTTGATGAATCTGTAGCATATTTAGGTCTTCAAATCTGCATTAATTGCTTGCTACCTGTAGTGTTATCTAATGATTTGCTATCTAAATCCAGATTTGACAGTTTGCGCATCACTCCTAGATCTCTTGATATTCTTGCTAGAGGTCCTCCTGTTTGTGGAGATCTTGCAGTATCATTGTCCCAGGCGGGTCCACAGTTTACTCAGGTGACTGCTGATGTTTCACTTGCATATGCTGCTTGCTTATACTCAAATTTTTCTGAACATTTTGTGTGCCTAAACTAGGTTTTGCGAGGTCTTTATGCTATCAAAGCTCTCCGCTTTTCTACTGCTCTATCGGTTTTGAAGGATGAGTTCTTGCGTTCTAGATATTATCCAAAATGTCCTCCAACTTCTCTATTGTTCCACCGCTTTCGGCAGTTGGGTTATGCCTGCATCAAGTAAGCAGTTTACTCATATTATGGATGCTTGTATGTACTATTTTTGCATGGTGGCATATTCACTACACTCTTGTTCATTTATATATTAATCTATTTAGTCATTTCATCATGTTGCATATGCTTATGGGTGAGACATGCTTGGGACTGTTATCCTCTCACTTCTTGTTCCTGTTTCATCTCCACTGCTTTATAACATATGATGTGCAAATAGGGATTAATTATGCAGTATACTATCTGCTGTGTATAACCTGGGATTATTGATCTTATGGTGGGAGCAGGAAGCTGGCTATTTAATTTGTCACAGACTTTGCTTCTTTGCATGCTTTTGAAATGCCTCTCAGTTGAAACATTGGTAGTATAACTTCTTAGAAAAACTTTGATTGTATATTTGTTTAATCTTGGGATTGAGATAGCCCTGTGGGCAAAATACCAATTTTAGAGTCCTAGTCATTTGTAAAACAATCATTGAAGTTATTATATCTTCAAGGAACTTGGTTTGAAATTGAAGAAATGTACATCTTCTGATGTGTTATTGCCTGTATATCCACCTCTGATTGAATGAAATATTGCTTTTCCCCTTTCTTTTGAGTCTAAAGTTCTCATTCCTGATATTTTCCTTAACAAGTTCAGAATTTCATATTGCAGGTATGGCCAATTTGATAGTGCAAAAGAAACTTTTGAAGTCATAGCAGACTTTGAAAGCATGCTTGATTTGTTTATATGCCACCTTAACCCTAGTGCCATGCGGCGTCTTGCTCAGAAACTTGAAGAAGAAAATGCAGATCCAGAGCTGAGGCGATATTGTGAAAGAATTTTGAGAGTTCGCTCTACGGGATGGACCCAAGGAATTTTTGCCAACTTTGCTGCTGAGAGTATGGTTCCCAAAGGTCCCGAATGGGGCGGTGGGAACTGGGAAATTAAAACCCCTACTAGTATCAAAAGTATACCACAGTGGGAGCTAGCTGCGGAAGTGATGCCATACATGAAGACTGATGATGGTACTATCCCTGCCATTATTGCAGATCACATTGGTGTTTACTTGGGTTCAATTAGGGGAAAAGGTAATGTTGTTGAAGTGCGGGAAGACAGTTTGGTCAAAGCTTTTATCCCCAATGGTGAGAATAAGCCAAATGGACTTCACAATTCCATGGTTAAATCTGCTTCTAATGACTCAAAGGGACTGTCTGATGATAAATTGAATGGAAACTCTTTGATGGGCCTTGATGCTCTCATCAAACAGGCTGCTGGTTCGTCAACTGCTGATGAACAGGCGAAAGCAGAAGAAGAATTCAAGAAGACTATGTATGGTGCTGCTACTGATGGTAGCAGTAGTGATGAGGACAGTGCATCAAAAACTAAAAAACTGCAAATTAGGATACGAGACAAGCCAGTTTCATCTTCTCCTGTGGATATCAATAAGATTAAAGAAGCCACGAAGCAGTTTAAACTTGGTGAGGGATTAGGTCCACCTATGAGGACAAAGTCTTTAACTGGGTCCCAGGACCTTGGCCAGATTTTATCCCAGCCTCCTGCTACCAGTGCAACTGCATCAACTGCCACATCAGTTTCTACCCCGGGTGATTTGTTTGGTACAGACTCTTTGACACAACCTGCTCCCATATCACAGCCAGCTCCCAAGGGAGTAGGAGTTACAGCTGGACCTATCCCAGAGGACTTCTTTCAAAATACAGTACCCTCTGTTCAAGTTGCAGCATCATTGCCTCCTCCAGGAACATATCTTGCAAAATTGGATCAAAGATCTGAAGGGTTTGGAAGGGATAAAGCAGCACCCAATCCAGGTAGTGCTTCCGGGCCTGATGTAGGTTTTCCTGGTGGGGGTATTCCTCCACAGGCCACTCAACAAGCTGTTTCACTTGAAGCTATTGGACTTCCTGATGGTGGGGTTCCACCCCAAGGTCCTGGTAAGGCTCCTATGCCTGCACAGCCTCAGGTTCAGGCACCTCAGGCCCCAATTTCTACACAGCCTCTTGATCTTAGTATCCTTGGAGTGCCAAATTCTGTTGATTCTGGAAAACCTCATGTCCATCCTACCTCTCCACCGTCTAGTGTGCGACCTGGACAGGTAAAAGCTCATTTTGTTGCTTAAGCATTACTTCTTTTTGTTCAAAGCCCCTTCATGCCCCTAATGAAAACCTTTAACTTACTAAATGTAACCCCGAGCTGACTGTAAGGGCAGACAGGTGGTTGTGTGGCATAATATTATGTTTTTTTCTTTATTAAAATAAAATGATGTACTAAGAAAAAGGCTAAAAGAGGAGGTTGGATTTGAGACTACAGAGCATCAAAAGAAATTGAGAAGATCACAAGAATGTAGAAGAAAATCTCAGGCCTAGCTTGTTACCTATTACTCATTCAAATTACACATATTCCACCACATCTGCACATGAATTATATTGGCTACAATTTAATATTTATGGTGTTCACTTGGAAGACATTTTGGGCTCCAGCCATCCTGATTCCTCTCCCTTCTTTTGTCATTGTGGATTCACCGTTATTAGGTTCCCCGAGGTGCAGCTGCTTCAATGTGCTTCAAGACTGGACTTGCTCACCTTGAACAGAATCAACTTCCAGATGCATTATCCTGTTTTGATGAAGCTTTCTTGGCTCTAGCTAAGGATTTCTCCCGTGGAGCCGATATTAAAGCCCAAGCAACTATCTGTGCTCAGTACAAGATTGCAGTTACTCTGCTTCAGGTATTATTAAAGTTCCAAACAGAATAACCTATTGTTATCTTAGGAAAGATGCTTCAGATTTACCTACATGTTCTAGCCTCTTCTCATGTCAAAATTTGGGTTTTTGGCTGACCAACCTCATCTCGGTCTGCTTTTAGATGTGTATTTAATATTGCATTGATTCAGGTTTAGATAAATCAAATTCGGGCTTGAATATCAAACTTTGAGCCTACTTTATAACAAAAATTATATTTTATAATTATTGGACAGGAAATTGCCCGACTGCAGAGAGTACCAGGGCCGAGTGCACTGAGCGCAAAAGATGAGATGGCAAGACTGTCACGCCATCTGGGTTCTTTGCCTCTTTTGGCAAAGCATCGAATAAACTGCATTCGAACTGCCATTAAAAGAAACATGGAAGTGCAGAATTATGCTTATGCCAAGCAGATGCTTGAGCTCCTTCTATCAAAGGCTCCACCAAGTAAGCAAGATGAACTGAGAAGCTTGATCAACATATGTGTCCAGAGAGGTCTTTCAAACAAGTCCATTGATCCTCTCGAAGATCCTTCCCAGTTCTGCGCTGCCACACTGAGCCGTCTGTCAACCATTGGCTATGACATTTGCGATCTTTGTGGGGCCAAATTCTCTGCATTCTCAGCACCTGGATGCATCATCTGTGGTATGGGCAGTATCAAGAGATCAGATGCTCTCACAGGCCCTGTTCCTTCACCCTTTGGCTGAGCTCTTATTATGGACAAGGTCGGTTGCTCTTGCACGTGCGGTGAGCTGAAGGCAGGTTGTAGAAGCATATGCCTAGAGATTATGTAGGCCAGTTAGTCATGGAGAGGAAAACCGGGATGTCGACAGGGTACATATGTACAATCGATTTGTTTTCATTCGGGCTTCCCCGCGGCCCTTCGATGTGGTTTGAGTTCATTGTATTATAATTAATCCGTTGTTTATTGCCATTTTTACTCGGATAATTCACAATTTTGTAAAACATGTTTATAGTCCCTGGATTTGCGCGTGGGTGTTTTGAGCATTAAATTCAAAATGTTGGATCTGTTTATGGTTGGACCCGGTCATAATCCTTTACGGTTCTTGTCATCTTGGTCGGTTGCCGCTTGATCCATTTGTGCCCAGAGAGAGGCATGGAATTGCTGGGGTTTTATGACCCGACAGCCTTAGCGGTTGATGATGTGCGAATAACCATAACAACACTGGGACTCTAGGATAAGAGAATACTAGCGAGAAACAGTGAATCGATCGGAAAGATGCTGTATTCCATTGTTTATGACCACGAGATCAAATTTGGCGGCACTATCGCCCCAGCCATGAACAAAGCCCATCTGCCCTTCCATCTGGAAGACCACACCCTACCCAACCGCCGCACGTCTACAAACATTGCATTGTATCCATGTGTATGTGTAGTGCCACCTTGTCTCCATTGATCATGTGCATTCCCACTTTAGATGCAAATGGAAGATTCCACCTTAGATGCAAATGATTAAAATGAATAAAAATGGTCCAAAACCTATCACCTTTTTAAAAGCAGCCTGAAACCGAAATTGTACGGCATGACCTGTACTATCTCTGAAAGAGGGTTTCTTCCCCATCCTTCAAGGCATTGGACCGCTTCTGTCCTGAACTTGTTGGGTAGCTGCAGGCAGACCCAGTCGAGCAAGGACCGCATGTCCTTGGCAAAGTCTAGTAGATACCAATCTAACAGCTTGGGGATTATAAACTTGTTAGTCCTTGAAATCCCAATCGCTGCCTGTAAATAGTCTCTCGTTGCTGCCTCTAGCTCTTCTTCAATTTGAGAGGCTGTATACACCCTTACCTGCAATTTTTTGGGCTGTCAAAATCAGTGCTAGTACATAGAGTAAGATTCCATAGAATTTCCCCAATATTATCGGCAATAATAATTTTCATGCATTTTGCCACGTGATTCCACTATGCAATATAACACAGATGCACGGCTCCGTAACCAGGCAGGGGTACTTACAGCGGGGGATGACCAGCTTCCACATGAGAGTGCAAAGGTAACCAAAGGTTCGTACCACTCTGATCCGAATATGTTGCGTGCTTTCATCTCATCGCCTTTTGCAGATTTAGGACAGCTCTACCATATGGAACAATAAGAACCACTGAGCATTTCGGTATTGTTTCAGATATTAAAAATTGGAGGAGCCCACAAGATTTCAATATCCATTCGGTAAAAACACAAAGGACAACAGATTGGTCGAGACATTAACGAAACTTACAAATTTTAAGTGATAAGGAAGCCTCAGTATGAAATGCTCAATGGTAATAGCATTCAGCAAGCGTCCCCCTACTGTTATTGTCGCCTGAGGGGAGCGTAATTGGGATCAAGTCATTCCAAGTCATTGCAGTTTGAAGTAGTTTACATTAATAGAAACATCTATGGAAGGTACTTTCTTTGTTCTCATTTCTCAATGACCACAGGAACAAAAGCCAGGAGTATATAGCAGTTCAAGTTGTGATGCCAGGGTATTAAATAAGTCTTTTCACTTATGGGCATTTATACTGCCTATGGTTAGTGCTTGGCACTGGAAATCAGTTCTTCTGCATTCTGCAAGCTTCTCCTCTTAACACACTAGGGGTGTCGGTGGCATATCCATTTTGAGGAGTCAGGAACACCGGAACAAGAAACAAAGAGAGAATATTAGATAAAAGTTTCTGCATATATCTTACCTTTTGCATTAGTGACACAACGGTTTCAGGAGTCTCGGGTATCCCCAGCTCCAAAATGGCCTGAAAGTTGAATAGTTTAGATTTGATAATGTTGCGGAATCTTTCAGATGGATAATTAAAGGGCGCAAACATGTTTAAAGCTATACATGCAGCAAAATATTTAGATTCAAAATTAGCATCAATAGTTGACCCAATAACTTGAGAATGTTCAGGATTGAGAAGAAACCTTACATTCATTATGCATGAGTTATAGGTGTTTATCCAAAAAGCAAGCTTCTGCTGATGGGTAAGAGCCTCCAAGTCTACGGAAGACAGCTTTTCTAATAGATACCTGAACACAATTGTCTACACCAGGTGAGTACGAATAGTAGCATATATCAACTTGAATAAAGAGCAGTCTATTTGCTTACTTTAGTCTCTGGATCAGGAACAGGATATTTGTTGGACGGTTGAGATCAATAGAACCAGCCTCAATTGCACAAAGATATTTATAAGGGCCAATATCTTCACTTTGAGACTCAGAAGAGATGCCGTAAGGATCCCAAAACTCGCTTTCTCGCTTCCTCTCATTGGAGAAGATAGGCGATCGCGAAGAGAAAACCCTTGAATCCACTGCTTTGTCCTTCAGTCTGCTCATTCTTAAGAATATGCTACACAAGCACTTCACAATTTCCTCAGATAACTTATCGGGAGTCACGTCAGGTTCTGGCATTCTTTCATCTGAGAAACCGGAAGAGCTTTCTTTTGCTCTTTGTGGCTCCACAAGTCTGCAATCTAGCTGAAGAATACAGGTCAAAATTAGAGACATTGATATCGCGAGGATTAATTCTCGATATGGGATGCTGATAAACTATCTACCTGTAACTTTAAAGAATCCATGCACCTGTACTCTGACTCATTCTTGTTTGACACTCCCTTGGCTAGAGTGGAAGTTTTAACAATTTTCTTCACTGGAGATTGCTTATTCTTGACAGAATCAGTACACAGGCAATTCTCCTTCCCTCTTCCATCACGGATAAGAGGTGATGAGCAATTGGGTTTACCAGAAGCTTGTTTTCCATTTTCCAGCCTACTATGACAATGCTCCGATCGATCGAAAATGGGATCTGAAAAAATTAGCTTTCTACTGGACATGCTCCTAGCAAGAAAAGGTTGAGGCTTAGCAGCAAATACTGCTAAATTGACCTCACTTGGAGAGAGTGACTTTGATCGTGAGTGTTTTGATCTCGTAGTTGAGGGCTGATCAATTACATCATTAGAATTCCTCACATTCTTGATGGAGGAGGTGTATACAGCTTCCTGATAAAGTCCTTGTCTAAAATTCACAACTTGTTCCTCGAGCCGAACAACCTCCTCTTCTAGCACAGCTACTTCAGCAAGCAGCTCTAACATCTAAAACAAGCAAAATGAGAACCCACATTACCACTTCAAACAAATTTGAAGATTTATAACCTTCCAGAACTGATGGACTTGATTGATTCCTCCAATCACTTTTTCTATACAGATGATCCCTTTACATCCCAATAAGGTAAATTCTTCATAAGCATGAGAGAGAGAGAGAGAGAGAGAGAGAGAGACTAACATATGGAGGGAGATACGGAGGGAAGCGAGGGAGAGAGCCCAGAGGCCTAGTAAAAGCTCTCTCCAATGCTCTATGAATATTCTCTTCATGCCTAAGTTTCTTCTTCAGCTTATCAACCTGCAAATTTATGAAAGCATCAAAGCACAACAATCAAATTAGAAAACCCCACGCACATAATTGCAATAAGCTTAGATCAGATATGAGTGAATTGGAAGGTTTTACAGGGAAATAAATGTACATCATCTAGCAAGGCCAACTTCCTTTCTTTGTTTCGTCGTTGCTGATTGACTGCAGATTTTTGGGCACCAACCATTCTGCCTCCTCGAGCTTCCATCTTCCCAGTCTTTTGGATTCCCATATCAGAAAGCAATATATAAATAAGAGAATCAAGCTGAGAAATTTTAACCCAATAAAAGAAAAGGAAAAAGACAGAGGAGAAGCTATTCTTTTCTTGAGAAGAGCAAAAGAACCCAATGCAGATTTTGGATCTAAAGTGCACATATAACATTTTCTGTGTCAGATAAACGTTTCAGTCTGCAAGGACATCTAAAAGAAAGTGCAAAAGCATTTGCCAAGTTAAGCCCATTTCTCTACTTGAAGCCAAATTGAAAACCTATATTGGATTCTCCAATGAATTAGAAATCCATCCTTTCAATTCTTGAATATAACAGAAAAGAAGAAGAACCGTAACAACAAAAAAGGCTTCTGTAGAAAAAGAAAAAGAGAGAGAATAATAAAAGAAGATAACTTTTTCATGGTTTGAAGGAGCTTTCATTGCCTGAAGGGCAGTGCGGGCTCTAGTGTTCATCTTTTTCCCACTTGAAGACGAAAGCAATGAAATCAATTAGAACTCTGCCAGAAAAGAAAAAAAGGCAGAATTTGAGTAGATAATAGATTCACAAACTCGACATCACGTTAAAAGTTCAAAGTTTATGGTTATTCCTACTAATATGTTTCTTATTCATTCTTTTCACTTTTAATATGAGATTTCTAACATATGCACACATGCTCACCCACTCACACTTAAAATCTTAACAGAAACGAGGAAGAGTTGGTTTTTTTTTTTTTTTTTTTCTTATTGTTGCAGAGAACGCGGAAACTTGAAAGCAGAAGAGGCCAGAAATAGAAATGGCTGGCATTTAAGTGCAATCATTGTTTGGTTTTATTGTAAAAGAAAGAGAGAAAGAAACAGTCTCGAGCAGAGTGAAAGGAAAGCAACTAGAAGCCAAAAGCAAGCACGGAAAGCAAAGAGTTACTCTAGAGAGGGGCAGAGGCAGAGAGCGGCAGAAGACTATAGAAAAGGACGAGGATTATTGAAGCTTTTAAAGCTCCATCCAAGAAAAGGGTAACAGAAGACGGACATAAGCAAAGTCCACAGTAATCTAATCAAAGAAAACCAACTTAAACATAGCGGATCGACGAGAACACTAGAGAGCGTATCCAAAGGCGCTTAGACATACTGTCAAATAGTGTTTTGTTCTATAGTAGTAAACCTTATTGCTTGCTTGCAACTCTGCATGCAAATACAAGTGTGTATAGACGTGGAGAGAGAGAGAGGGTGACATGTCTAGAAAAGGTGGGATGCGATTGTCCCTTTGCCATGTTTGTGTGACAACCAGCTCCCATCATCACCATCTAGCATGCCCACATGACTCACACACACACAGACACTCTCTCTCTCTCTCTCTCTCGCTTGCAGGCTTTGCTACCTGTGATTGCAACTCTTAATTGAGGGGAAAAAAAAACCAGTTTTCCCATGATAAATCTATGGCAAATGTCATTTGGATTGGATCAATACAAATTATCTATTGCGTCTCTATACTTGGAAAATATCTACTTACACCCGGGCAAGATTGAAAGAGTTGGGAGAAGTTGAAGGTGCCATACTAGAACCTATGAAAAATTGTTTTGCATATTTATTTATTTATTTATTTCTTTTTCTATTGTAATGACTATATTTTTGAAGACATTTTCTTAGTTTTCTATAAGCATATTTTTTGTATATTTAGATACAAATATATCAAAATTTTAATTTTAATAATATAAATTATAATTGAATATATTTTATTTTATTATACTAAGAATTTACTGTGACTTTTGCTAGTATATTAAGAAGAACAATTTTCACTTTAAGAAAATTGATATTATTCTACGATTTAAAGTAATTCTTTCGTTTTCAGTTTTGTATTATTTTCAATCTCACGCATACATTAAGGAGACGAGCAAGATGGTTACTGGCGCCATCAATATGTAGTGATTTTTTACTAAATTATCTCAATTTTGGTCGAATACAAAGAAAATTGATTTTGGTAACTGACAATTTGCACGGAGACCCATATATATATATATATATATATATATATATATATATATATTTATTTATTTATTTATTTTTAATTTTTTTTGGGGGGTCTAAATTTACCTCCCCGCGTAAATTTCAGTGATTACTCTGGTAAATTTGGAGTTAAGGTCATTTAATGGATTCTTAAGTGGCCGCCCCCCCCAGTTCATTTAGATTATGCATCTTGTCATCTCGATATCAATGTTGAATGATGACTCTATTATAACCGAATGCAACTGGTTGTTAGAAAAGGCTATTTCTTTTCATTCATTAATTTAAAGTTTCCCCCACTTCAAATCTTTAAGTTTGAATTTCTACTCGCTCATCAGAGCACTGAGATTGATAAAATGACAATTTTCTTTCTTTTTCCACCCTATAATTCCGTTCGTTAGATTAAAGTTTTGCTCTTGGCATTTGCCATGCTCGTATGGTTTATGGTTTAGTTTATCTATGAAATGGATAAAAATCATGATCTATTACACAGTCCATAACCTAATAAAATCTTCCAATGAAATGAAGAGAATTTTTTTTTATATAATTATTTTTAAATTAAAAAAAAAAACTAATCAGAAGTAAAATTTGTCTTTACCATCTTCCCCCCCCCTTTTGGAAGTATTTATTGATCATAACCTACCAATTTTTTTTTTTTTTTAACAATATTGCGCATGACGAGAAAAACATACAAAACTGCAATCAATTGGGCTATGCTTTCTAAGTTGGCAACAAGATTTGGAAGTAGTTAGGGGATTACTTTAATTTAAGGAAACGTTGCTTCAAAATTAGAGTGCCGATGCATATTAGGATATCCTACATAAATTCAAATGTCAGTTGTCGCATTTTCTATTAGCCAAAGCACATGACTCCACGAGCTCTACGTTTTTTATTTTATTCCCATGTGCAGATGTGGTTAAAGTGGCTAATTTCAATACCCAACAAGTAGTAGATCGTCATGACACTAACTTTTTGTCTGCCCAAAAGCAAACTGCTTTCATTTACTACTTACGGAAATCATATTCTTAATCGAAGCTTAATTGTTAGCAAATGTCTTTGCCGACATTCCTAATTGCAGTTTTCTGAGTGCGCTTGTTGTAAAACATACCACTGAACTGTAAAGTTCGTGTTCGACGGCAGAAATTACTTTTCTGACAACAGTCGAAGAAATTACTTGTTTTTTTAGGGAGAGAACACCATTTTCATTTTTATTATTATTTATTATTATTATTATTATTTAAAATGTTGGGTATATATCTTGTGAATCGTGAACTTGATCTTGGTCTCTCACTCTCTCTCTTGGAGATTTTAATGGACTATGAGCTACAATAAAAGTTGTTCGCTTGTTTCAAATGTGGGAGGTATTCGATCTAGAACCTTCGATAATAATAACACCAAAAAAAGTTTTATTTGCTAGCTTAATTGAAATCCCGAGTTACGCTAAATTGCACAACCAGGAGAGATCGGCCAGACAGTAGAAGAGATGCAGTGTACAGTCACACACATCCCTTGAGAGTTTGTGACGGAAGTTTCATATATATATATAACGAAGCTTTAATTTGTGATGCTCAGTGTCAAGTGTCATACGCATCATAATCAAAGCTCAAAAGCCCATGTGACTGGGAGAAAAAGATGTGCTAGTGAGGAGACGCACTCCTCTTCTTCAACTGTCAGCTTTGAGGCTCAGCTGTGATCATGAAATTCCAGTCATGCGCCAAATCATTGCAAGCTGTAACTCTTAAGCTCGTCTTCTATGAATACTTTCAATTCAAAAGGGTTGAAAAGGGTTGGGTGTGAAGCTCAAAAATAAATCATATATTATAATTTAATTAATGATTCTATTGATTTCACATTTTTTTTCCGGATTGCCCAACTATGTGATTTTTAGGAGGGCATGCGATTATTGCAACCAATAATAATGCACTTTCAGGCAAAAAATAAAAAATAAAAAATAAATTCTATAAGAAGATTTCTATTTTAACTTTTTTTAATATAAAATATAATCTACTCATCATAATAATGAGTAAGATTTATTTGAAATAAAAAATAATAAAATAAATTTATATAATATAAAATTATAAATAAATTATATTTGAAAAATAAATAAATCAAAATAAATGTCTATTTTTAAAACAGAAGGATCAAAAAAAAAAAAAAAAACGTAGGGAATAGTGCTTAAGGAGTGATTAATTAGAAGACGGGTAAGGAGAGGAAAACTCCAAGCAAGGGACCCGTAAACTTCACAAAAAAAGGTCAGGAACTCCCACGTTTATCAGTCTATGTAATGGTCCCAAAAATGGAGGCCGATGACCCACCGCAGAATTTAGGCTTCGTTTGATTGAGTACTGGGAACGTACGTGTGAAACCAATATCAAAGAAGGGAGGATGAATGCTTTTCTTTTTTTTGGGGGGGGGGGGGGGTTGGGTTATTTTTTTTTTTTTTTTTCCTTCAATGTTTGCAATGAGTAGCATCTTGGGTCGATTGTTATATATAACACTAGGTTCATCTTTGAATTTGGAAGATTCTCTTTTCAACTCTAAATAGCCAGAAAAAAAAATCTTTAATTGATAATAAAAAAACAACTATTAATTTTTTCGATGATTATTAAAATTAATGATTATTTAAAAATATTTTTGTTCTCTTTTAACTCAATTTTTCTTTTTTGTCTGTTGCAATATTTGCATAAAATACTTTTCAGTGATTTTAAGTAAAAATCGTTTTTAGTAAAAATGGTTTTTTTTTTTAATGAAATTTACAATTATTGTTCTACATTTTTATAATTTATCAAATAAAAATATTTGACCAAAAATAGGCGGCCGTTAATGTAATTTTCTTTTACGTCGGAGAAGCAAACAACCCATATAAAGAAAATATTACTGGGGCCTTAGGGGTCTTAATGTAACTTTGGAAAATATCGTACTTGATGTTACTTCGGAAATCTTAACTGAGCTTTTTTCTCAGTGGGGCCTCGGGGGGTCTGAAGGCCTTTGTTGTCGAGGGTGGCCCAAGATCCTTGGAGCAAAAGCTAAAAATAATGTGGTATCCCACAATAAGCAAATAAATAAATCTCAAATAATCCTTAAAAAAAAAAAAAAAAAAATTATATATATATATATATATATATATATATATTAAATATGTCGAGAGGACCCCTGTCCTGCGGATTTTATGTTGTGGCTAAACTATATTTCTCAGTGGAAAATGCCAAAGCAACCATTTGCCATTTGAAAATGTCCTTCACCTTAATTATAGAAGAAGATCTGAATCGAAATGCTCCAAGATCAAATCTCACGTTCTTACAACATTTGCGTCGTCTCCTTTAATAAATAACACTCTCTTCTTTTACTTTCTTTTATTTTTCCTCCGCATCTTCTTCTTTCTTTCTTTTCTGGCTTTGGGATGAACTAAATGGGTGCGAATGGCTTAATAAAGCTTGAATTAAACAAAGACAGCCGTCACAGCCCTTCACTAATTAAGCAAACTTTCCATTTTAGTCTATCACGATGGACTTGCCACCTTCGTTAGTCCCAATCACCATTTAAGGCATCAAATATGTTACCAACCCACAGAGAACTAGGGGATAGATTTTATTCTTCACGGTATGTAGCTATCTCGGACTTGTCACGTACGTTTCACTATTAGTAGGATATGAAAGGTACCCGAGATGAAAAATCCTAAAAGAGCAGTCAAAATCCTTACTCGCTGTGGTCCAAAATGCACTTGCGACGGGACCACTTCTAAATGGATCCCTATATTGTAAAGTCCAGCAAATGAAACCAAACAACTATCTATCTATATGTGTGTGTGTGTGTACTTCGAAAATCATGACCTTCTTCCACCAATTTGTGTACAAATGACAGACACAAAACATGCCAAGCAATGAGAATTCGAGTGTAGTCTAGTGGTAGCTCAGATTCTCCTGCCACGCATTCTCTTGCTGGACTTCTAGGATTACTACCGTCTACCAAGATTCAAACCCTAGCCACCCACGAACCTAAAAAAAAAAAAGAAAAATCTTCTTCTTTTCGAAGATTAGAAAATATTGAAATCCCTCCATTATTAAAAATAAATAAATAAAAGAGGGGGAAAAAAGGGTAAACATCCCTAGCATGGTATGGGCTAAAACTAGAAGGTAAACAAATTCATATGTTTTTTTTTTTTTTTTCAAAAAAGAAAAAAACATATGGTTGATGTTAGAAATGGAGAGAAGGGAAGTATTGATCATAGACCACAACCTAAGCCATGAGTGATGATTGGAAGATCGGATTCTTGGTTAGGGAAGTGAAGTCACCGTCCAATTTCATTTGCTTTGTCAACTCATTTCATTGGTCCCCAGTAACGCCCAATTGGTAATTAATTCATCCAGCAATGTCGTTCTAATCATGCAACATTTGCCGGCTCTTTGAAAGCATCTTCACGGGCTTGTTTCTCTCCCATCATCGTTACTGCCGCAAGAAGTTGGGAGTTATAATCCGTCTTATCTGCACAAGTCCTGAAAAGCTGTATTTACTTCTCATTAATGGGCAATTAGGCACGCAACGCCACCTCACATCTTTCTAACGAATCATCAACAGCCAAGAGGTCCACCATGGGCTTCGTTGTTGTGCACGCTTGTGCGGGTTCGTGCATGCACCATTTGAGCAGTGGATTGAAGGGTCTAAACAAAACTCTGATGGCAGTTCAGTTCTTCCATCGTTTTTTTTTTTTTTTTTGATAATGTGAAAATTGGCGCGTGACCATGGTTTGTTTTTTGGGATGAATCTAAAAGAAAAATTAAACAGTGGAAGGCGAACTCTTCGGAACATGGGATGGTCTTTGATTTTTTTTTTTTAATTTTATTTTACTTATTATTTATTATTTATTTTTTTTGAAATATGCCTCACGGGCTGACGAGTGTGGAGCTGAGGTCCACAGGTCCATGTTCTGCAAGATGAACAGCTGAGGAATAGAGGGAGATGTCAGCACTCCAACGCCAAGGTTAGTGAAGAGATTAAGGGAGTTGGTTTGGGGGCTTCAGGGATTTGGTCCGGTCATGCTGTCGGGACTATTCCTTTTCACGGTTAATTATAAAACAAGTATACTTTCCAATCATAAGTTTCAGTGACAGAGTTATTGAAACTGTTAATTTTATGTCTAAGCTCGATGTTTGATTCCCATCAACAAAATAATAATAATAATAATAATAATAAAACATGCTTACCTTTGGGATCAACTTTACGCAGATAGTCTTTTTTTTCTTTAAATGCTTTTCAAATCTATCCATTACTAAAATAGAAAAGGCCTAGGGCTGAGACAGACCTTATAGTCTGGCTAGGAAATTTTGTTCTTCATGCTAATTTGGCAACACCTCTTCAATAAATTATTTTAGTTTACTTTACTGGTGGTTGATATTTCTTATTCTCTAGAGTTTAATTGCAGATTTATTCCCGTTGGTGCGTGACTAACTTCCCGACGGTGCCCTTTCCTATCTTTCTCTCTTCTGTCCAAGCGCCTAATTTGGCTACTCTCTTCCATTATATACGAACAGGAAAAAGTGCTCAAATTAGATGTCCGTGTGTTGCTTAAAAGAAGAGAGCCAAGAAACAAACTGTTTTGAAAGATCAGAATTTTCACTTGAGATGGTATAACCTAACGGATTCAATCTTTTACTAAAATTGACGAGTGACGAGCTTGAATTTATCTGCAGTGTGCATCCAAAAGTGGATATGCACAATGCCCAGACAGCTTATTCTCTCTGTTTTTCCCTTCCGCATCATTTTGCCTTCAAATATTCCGGGCATTCACGAGCAAATGACATGGGAGAAACAAGAATGGCCACCTCTTTGGCCAAACCAAGAGAAATTCCTAGGCAGCACTAACCGGCATTTATAGTCCCCAATTTTTCGTTGTGCTTATATAACTTTTAGAGGAGCAAGTTAAAAAATGACTAATGCAGCCAGAAGGACACGCGGAACGGTTATTTAACAGAGTTACCATTAACCCTCTTGTTGAAAGCAACTCACATACTTTGGTTGTGTCTTTGTCACAAGGGCCTGTGGACCCCTTACAAAGAAGCTATTCGAATTGTTTTCTGTTTCTATTGTTTTCAGAGTCGTAACATTCTTTTGACTGGCCATTACACTGAGCCGAGAAAAATGGTCTCCCCAGATATCATATGCATATTTATCCCCTCCCTTTCCCTCCAATTGAACGGTTTTCTGGTTGGGCCCCGGAGCTCGAGCATGGGGTGCAATCGTAGAAGCAGAAGCCACAGAAGAGGAATCAAGCAGGCCGGAGGCAGTCCTACCAGCAGATGGAAAAGTCACCGAAGGCAACAGAACAGGCTTGCTTGAATTTTTTCTTGCCGCCGAAGGTTGCTCTTGAGCAGCAGAAAAGCAGTTGTAACCTAATGAGCCCCTGGGCTGCATGCGAAATTTCCCAGAAGCAGGTTCAGCAATTTGAAATTTCAAGTGGCGCCGGTCAGCCACTTGAATGAATGGATTTCTTGCCTGAATATCGTCCACATCAGGGGGTGCTAACAATGCGGGGTTAGGGTTCGCAGATGTGGCGGGAGATAAAGGAGATGAAGGTGTAGAGTTTCCACTTTGACTGCTTGAAACCTCAAAGAGTCCCGCTAAGCTTGCATTAACACCCTTTCTCTTCCTTCGCCTTCTCCCCTTCTCTTTCCCCGTCCTGACAGTAAGGTTACAAGATTGAGAGGCTTCCACTATGCTGGAGCTCTCAACTGCTACATCTTGTGAAGACAACAATGCTTTTGCTTTATCCTTCTCATTGCACAACATAGTATCAGCTTGTTTATGCTGTCCTAGAGCCAGTCTCACTTTTTGACTGATGTCCCCTTGATCTGCTTCTCTATCACAACTATCAGGATATCTACCAGTAGATGCCTGCTTCAAGGATTTGACTTCCCCGGGCAACCTTAACAAGCTGTCCATTTCATTGGACAGTGAGTGCTTGCCATTTTTCTTGTTGCGTTGAATACCAGAAGATTTTCCTGAACCTCTTACTGAACTGAGGGTGCCTTTTGCATTCCTATAGGAGAAACCACGAGAATCCAAGGCCATCACTTGAGAAAATATGAAATAGAATATCAGAAAGGTTAAGCAAGCAGGAACAAAAGCTGCCAGACAGAATTTCTTGAGTTGCATCCAAGGAACTGATTTCCTACAAAAGTTCAGCATGTATAAAGGAAGACTGGCCTTCATTGGTATCACAAAGATTCCACCATCGAAGGCCAATTTAAGATCTTTTTGTACCATAGATGCAGAAAAGTCAGCATGGAATGATATCAAAAGCTTTTTTGATTCCCCTGGTTCAAGAGAAAAACCTTTGCAGGAATTAACCCAGAAACCACCCAACCCACACTCTGTCCCAGAAACTTCAATCCTTGTCACCACGAGTGGCAAGTCTCCTGTGTTCTTGGCATACAGTTCTTTTGACAATTGCTGAGAGCAAGCACAAGATATCTCTTTCATGTGAAATAAAATGCCCAGAGAAGAGATATCCGGAGGAACTGCCATGTTTAAATTAAATTCTACGGTTTGAGCAGTCTCAGATCCCTCAAGCATGAGTAGAGAGAGTAAACCCCCGAATCCTCGCAGAGATACCCATTCCACACCAGAAAGATTATTCCTTATCAAAGCTGAACTTTTCCACGCACAACGATCTAATGGGTGAAAAAATATTGGCCCAAAAGATGCTTTACCTTGAGGATGAACATAAACTTCTGTTTGTGCACCTTCTGTCAAGAAGAACCCACACCTAACTGATGCATTAAACTCAGCCTGGATCAGACTACTTGATGAAGGGGCTTCCAAAAAATTATCCATACCCCTGCATTCATCAATAATTAGTCCAGAGTTGAGAATGAGCTGCATTACCACTGGCTTTTGACTTGGATTCGTTACAGTGATCCACTTGGAGCCATGACTTCCAACTTGAACCATTGGGAAAAGTACTTCATGATCATGGAGAACAGACATGCCACTGGCAATGCCTTGAGATTTCCAATTTGCCAGCACAAATTCATCTGCTTCTGCTGTTTTCAATGCCTTAAATTTTAATTTAAATGAGCAAATTAGTTATGATGCACAACAATAATGAAATATGGAATGTAATAAAAGAATTTCAAGACAGGAGAAATTATCCCACAGAATGGTATAACAGAAGGATTTCGCAAACACAAGGATATTAAAAAAATTCCTAAGGGCTAGTATTGATGGCATCCGATTCCCACAACTCAATGGTAATTACCACACCAATATCAGGGCTCTCATCATGGATGCTAACCATTCACTTCATATAAATCAGCCATTCAAGTTTTAGCTACCACAACTTTGCCCTGTAGACTATAGTCACAATTTAAATGACCACTATGCTACCAAATATTGCTTTGTAACCTACCCAGACAAAACTAGAGAAGCTACAGTTTCCAACCATTTCTTCAATGGATTATCAATTAAAAGAATACAACTTAGATGATGGGCCTTGAGGCTTTAACTACAATGATAATGATAAGAAGAGAAACCAGATATAATGATATCAGCAACATCAAATTAGCAATAATAAGACAGAACTTGGACCACATAGGTTTGAGTCCTTTAAATGTGTATAAAAATCAGCATACCTTGAGATTTGACAGCATTGGCATGCTATCATCCAAAGATCCAGTCCTTCTATTGCCATCTGCAGCATTCTCAGACTGATGAACATATCCAATGGCTGAATCCCCTTGCTGTCTCAAACAAGCATGCACGACTTCCTCACAAAGAATTTCAGTTTGAGGGCTACGGGAGTCATTTGTCAGGACAACTAATTTGCAGTTCCTGTCCATATGTAACATTCCAGGTGGGGAAACAGATAACTTAACACGCAACGCAGTACAATTAAGGATAGCAACTTTGGTAACACTATCAGGGAAGAGAAGCAAGCCCATAATGTACTTGATCTGGAAAATTTTCATTGCTGCAACTTCACTAATCTCAAAAATCTTCAACACTTGAGGAGCTCTGTTCCTCACAGAGATTGCCACAACATCTGTGCTGTCCACGTTACATGTCAGCAAAGCCTCAAGAGAAGTGGACACTGGACCTGTGATGTCATCATTAGGAACTTTTCCATTTGGATTAACTTTGAAAGGAACAATTAATTTGTCCAATTTTTCTTGAGAAGACCTCAGCAATTGCATACTGATAGCACCAGATATTTTCCCTTCAGATTCGAAGGAGAAGTCTATCTCTAGCAGGGTTTCACTGCTATTAGGTCTGATCTCCCAGATATCATGGGGCCTCAAGGCCATCAAAGGAAAATCAACTTGGCCACTCTTTACAACCAACCAATCATTAACGCTCAGCAAGCTAATCATCTCAGGTTCCTGAATGTTTTCCAATCTACAGGTTGCCTCAGTGTGGTGGGAACTATTCCCTTGAGAAACCAAAATCCAGGCACTTATTTCCTTCACATACAGGGTTTCATCAAAAGGATTATACAAAGACAAATTCTTCCGCAACTGACCACAGGAAGGAACACCCAAGCCCAGTAAAGGACTAATCTTGTGAGGAGACTCAACAGCATATCCTTTAACCGGGACCAGAAATCCACCAGCACTTGTTTGCAGGATCAAGTGAGCTGAAGACAAGCCCAGCCATCTTGGCAAAAACACAAAACAAATTGATGCTCTTTGACCAGGTCCCAGTGAAAATTCACTAAAATTACAGGGGTAGAACTGTAAATTGGTACTAAACGGCTCATAAACATGTAAAATGCTTTCATTACAGGTATTTGTCACTGTCAAGAAAGCTACTGAGAAATAGTACAAATGCTTCTGTCCCCATTCAAGAACAGAGGGGCTAATTTCTACATGAGGTGAGGGAGAAAGATCCAAGGAACTAAATTTTGCCGTCTCCTCATTCAGCCTAAGACTTGCGATTTTCTGAACTTGGAGGGGTAATAACTCATCAACACCTTCCCTGAAGCTCAAAAAGCAAGAAACAGTCTGGCCATTTGATAAACCAAACATACCAGAATCTGATGAGCAGCTCTGATTGCTCGCCAATCTACTTTTCTTAGTTGATACTACAGATAACAGTCTAGCATAGGGACTCCTAGCAGCTTCTAAGCCTGCATCTTGGAGCCTGTTCTCTCTAGACGAAAAACCAGGCAATGTTGAGGGAAAGCAGAATGAATGAGAATTAGCACAGACACTCTCAATGCCTACACGGGTAGTGGGATTTCCAGCAGAATAGCCCAAACTAGTATCAGCAATGGCAATCTCTGGAGAACTGGTGCCACAATCACCTTCATATGGGCTACATGCATCAATTTCCGCTAATTTTTTCATCCCCATCGTCAGACATGGTTCATATACAGCAAGACACAAAATTGTGAATAGCAGAACCAGAACAAAATGGAATACTTTGACCTGGCAGAGCTGTCCACTGAATCCAACAAAATTACAAGTGAGAAATCTGTACACAGTCACTAACCAAAAACTATCCTTACTCCAGAAAACCTATAACATGTCAAACTCAATCAGAAATGAAAGGAAATTGAGACAGAAGAAAAACTGTGACTTTGACAACTATCAGATCACAAAGCACCTGATTTTTATGGATGAAAAAAAAAAAAAATAGCAACCATTACAGTCTCTATTTGCTGCCATTATCTTACCAACCACACAGACAACCACAATCACAGAATCATGTTAGTACCTGAATGAATCATTTCCATAAATTTTACAGCAAAATGGAAAGCCCACAATACACTCCGAGGTCAAATTAGTGAAAGGAAAAAAACACCTGAAAGGAAAACAGAGAGAAGCCACAATATCACTTAAAAAAAATCACCTTATATCATCCATTTTAGCAATTCATTTTTAAGCATGAGGTATTCACCCAAATACAGAACATTACCCAAAACCATCTGCATCACAAGGTTAACATCTAACTCATATTTGGTTTCTGCAGTGTGGACACTATTTCAACTGCAATTATTAGCTATAATCCCAAAACTCAAAACTCTTTTCATGCAGATACGACAATAACAGAGCATTAATCCCAAATGTGTCCTTCACGAGACATATGAACTTAAACTCACGTCCTTAAGGTCTCCAATTTTAATCCTAGAGAAGGACCGTGGGATTTGTTAGAGTGAAAAGAACTATCTCCGTTATGTAGTTCGCGGTCTAATGAGCCTTTAATAATCTCTTATCGCCTTTCCAAGATCCAATAACAAATATTTATTAAGAACAAGCTTAAAACTCCATTTTCCAACCGACCGCTAACACCGTAACCCACTAAAGAAATCACAGGCGAGACGCTCCGACAGAAAGCAGCCATCGAACATCAAACAAAGGCCCAAGAAAACACTACCATTTTTAACCGATAGTTAACGAGCACGCAATCGGAACAGCAACAACAACCAAAAAATAAAAAACCGAAGCATAATAACCGCAAAAATTTAAAAAAAAAAAAGTGATCAAACTTTAAAAATAGCAGCAAGAAGTGGAAAACGCAAAGGTTTACAGAGAGCGACGCGAGAAGTTAAGCGACGATGACAAAGTAGAAAGGAAAGCGAAGCACAGAAACTCGGCCGAAAACCTTTTTATCTTTTTTTTTTTTTTCATTTATTCATTTCACTTTGAAAGAAGGTGTTTCCAAAACATCGAAAAGTGCGGCGGACGAGCGACGGAGGTTACCGGAGGAAGTAGCACACGAGGAGTTGCCGCTGCGGTGGAGCTGTGGCGGTTAAGGCGTCGAAGGCCATGTCGGAGAAGAGAAAGAAATCGTCAGAGGAGATTATCGCCCGGACTCTTTTAGGTTTTCCGTTCCGATGATTTTCAAGGGGAAAACCATGTAAAGAAAATATTTACGAAAATAAAAAATAAAAAAAGGCCGAGAACGTAAAGCACACTGAGGGAGCAGCTAATGAATGGCCTCCAAAATCCAAGCAGAACTTGGACGAGACAGAGAAAGAAAAGGAGAGTGAGGTGCTCGACATTATCACATTGCCCCCCCCTCTTTGCGACCCTTCCGCCTTGGGACTGGGAGTACAATGGTAATTTCACTGACGAGTGGGTCCCATCTGATTGTAAGCTTGTGGACCGCAGCGTGGCGGCCCGGCGGGGCAATGGACCGGAGAGGTAAAAACTCTAAAAAAGAAAATTAAAGAGATTTTTTTTTTTTTTTTGGTTTTCTTTCCATTTTTGGATGGGCTTTAATTGGCGATATCTAATATTTAATATATATTCAATTTATTTTCTATCTCGCAATTAGTTCTGACCTTTTCTTTTTCTTTTTTTTTTTTCCTTCTTCTTCTTCTTTTGTTGTTTCAATGAAAGTCTTGGCCGATTATTGATGTGGTTGCTTTCTGCGTATTCTGTCTGGCATTCTATTTTTTCAATACCAAAAAAAAAAAAAAAAAAAAATTGTCTACGTGAAATTTAACCAATCTTCCACGTCCGGCATTGCTTAACCAATTAGTCAATTTACTGCCATCATCCCTGCAACAACTACACCAACTTTTCATCGTAGCGAAGGGATGGCACCGATGTTGAAGCAAATTGTTAAATCTGAACAACGTTTGCAAACTATTGAGATCGATGTATCTAGTTTTTAACTCACTACTAATAACAGATCATCTGAGGTATAGCCAGCAGAGCAATTGCCCCCTCTAAAAAGAATAAAATACACGTCACTGTTACACTAGTTACGTATTTTTTCTCTGCACAATTTTCCTTGAATCGGACTATTTATAGCCGTTAGTCTTTATACACATAAAACGGACATGTGCATGGATACCCAATAATTACTTGTTTTTGGTGCGTATATCAATAATGAAAAATAGCGTCGATCTCATTCTCCACCTATGATATTTTGTTATTGTCTCGAGTCAATTTACCCATTGATCTAAAAAATGCACCAAATATATTATATAAAATTTTCTTTTAGGCTTTCATTGTTGAATATTCGTTTCTTTTTTATTTTATATTTAACAAAGTTGAAATGATTTCTTCTTCTTCTTCTTTTTTTTTTTTTTATCTCTTTTTGATATACTACTAATAGCTATTTCGTTATTAGTATACCGGCATAGGATTGATGGAGTGTAATTAAAAATCAATTTACATTTATTCACCTGTCTCTACAATTATAGTTTCTTTGGCGGTTTCGTGAAAGTGAGAGTGATTTAAATTGTGTCTAGAAGGTTATTATTAATTGAGATTGTAAATTTACTGTGATATCATTAGAAATTAATGATGACAATATTTTTTTTTGCTCCCTTGGACACAAATTTCATTGCCTATCACCTCGTTAAATGACGTATTTTTAAAATTTTAAGTTATAAAAATTGACATCATAATCTACAAGGATCTTGTAATGTGGAGTCTCGAGAATAGTCAACATTGCATGGATTGTAACGAAACCTTTAATCATGCTGCTGCTATATAGAAATGTTGTGCATTGTGGGGCAGTGAGATATATTTAGATAAATTCGAATTTTGGCCTAATTAAAAACTATTTATAAAAATAAAAATAAAATTTAAATTATATATATATAAATATATATATATATATATATATATATATATAAAAAGAAGGGTTTCAATGAGTCCGTTAAAGGTGCCAGAGAAAAATAATCGCTACTGTTACAATTAGGTCGGGTGTGGAGGTGTCCGTACGAGCCTCGTAACTGGTGCACCGATTAATGCCATCGGGCAGCGTACTGTTGACGTGGGCTACCGGCTAATAGACAGCTACACAGCGCGTGGCGGAAGGGGAACACGATGGCGCATTGCCGTCCGAGCCTGACCGCATCGCGCGGCCCCACATTCAAGGTCTCTGCGAACGCATTTAACTTGTCCTTCTGCGGAGCCACCAACAAGGAAAATCTCAGAATGTCGACGAAAACGGTCCAAAATCAAGACCTAGAATGCTGCCCCATTGATGCTATCCGTCCCTAGGGAAAAAAGGTCAAAGAAAAAAAAAATTATAGTGTCACGAGCAAAGTTGTCATCTAACTTTCTTTTTTTTTATTATTATTTTTAAATTAAAAATTAATTTTTATACGTTAAATTAAAGATTTACGTAACTTTATTATTAAAATTGATAATAAACGTCATCATTTAACTCTAATGACATAAGATAAAGATTAGCCCGAGTCGACCTCCGAGCCTAGCCAAGTCTTTCCGAGTTCACTATTCTTCAGCCTACGGTTTACCGAGCGAGTTACGAGTTACGAGTCACGAACTACCGAATTTAGGGCAAGTCAAAATGTCCAAAGATGCTCCATCAGATTAGGGTATCGTATCAGACTCAACTTAGGTTTCATTTATCTTAAAACTCCCTACCAAAAGGTATCCTCATATGTTTATACATAGCTCAAACCCCACAATTCAAAAGTGACCTCTTAATGGCATCCTCAAGTTTTCTTAAGTTATTTCTTCTGCTTTTTTAATTGACTTGACCATTAGGATAATAATATTAATAGCAACTCTTCCATTTTTAGCAGTGTATCTTTGTTTTTATATGTTGTGAACTCAATGGTAAGTTTAAAATTTTTAGCGATTATAGTCGTTGCAAAAGTTTAATGATTTCATTTGTAATCGGACTAATTAATTTATCTCAAGTTTTTCACAAAAAGCTAACATAAATGCAAAACTGGTTAGTTGTGTCGTGATAAATAAAATTTGTTTCATTTTAGAAATTGAGAGAACGTTAGAATGAAATTGAATTAGATTGTGGCAAAATTGATGATAAGTGATTCAACTCTAATGAAGTGACAATTTCCATAACCAATAATATTGCAATTTATCTATTTTTATAAATTTGTTCGCAAAAATTGCTTGCATGTAAAATATTTCAAGATTTTTAATTACCCTCGATCGCTATTTTTTTTTTCTCTTTTTGAAGTAATGGAATTGGAAAGGTAGCTCAGTATATTGCTATATTTGGTACGATTGAAGTGTACGGAGGTGCGGGATTTGCCTATGAATTGGTAAAGCATTTGCAAACAACCAAAGAGAAACGCAGGCGTAGATTTGAAAAAAAAAAAAAAGGTAATATAGTAAGTCAATAGGTGACAATCAAAGTGGCAATTGTTTTTTATAACCATCGTGATGTCCATATTCGCGCATGGTATGCTGACCTCTTGAAAGTAAGGCTGGCTAGCCGTCCAACCTGATGGGTTAACCTGATTCATGCGTTACATTTATTTGGCACAAAGTATTAATTTGGTACTTTAATTGATTTTGATTTTGATTGAGTCAATTTAAGGCTTGCGTTAATTATGTATTGAACCAGCGAGTTAACCCCAGCCGCAAATCAGTCAACCATCTCAGCTAAGCCGAGATGGCCACCCAGCCCTTACGCATATAAAAAATTGAAAGTTTGAGCGTGCCTCTCTTACATGTCCACAATGATTTATGATTAAATTAAAAATGATATTATTTTTAGACCCGGTGCCCTCCTCTCCACTGGAAGGCAGTTGATTCATCTGACGGCCAGCGTCAAATAACAGAAGACGTCTTGGCGGCGGTGTCGCAATCCCCCTGGATTCCCAATTTCCCCGAATATCTTGTCCAATCTAGTCCGTCAATTTAAAAGCTTCTTCTAATGGCCGTTGAATTTGACAGACAGACGCACGCGACGGCGCTGAGTCTCAATAGCGGGCCAGCTCAGACTTCGGCAGCCCCAGTTGGCCATCTCGCCTCCTTTCTTTATTCCTGTTTGGTAGCGCTGAGCCCTCGCCATGAATTTTGGGACAAAAAAATGTGGACCCCATCCTTTTCGGCTTGCGGTTCGGGTCGTCCAGTCCCAGGAAGGACCATTGATTAGATGTTATGGCTTTTATTATTCATTGCGTTCGACAGACTTTGTAACCAGTAGGCGGATGACAACTCGATAGGATAGTTTATTTGTATTAATTTTAATTTTAATTTTTATCTTATTATTTAATTTTTTAATAAATAATAATTTAAAAATATAATATTAAATTTCAAATTTATTAATATTAAAAATTAATATAAAAAATTATTTAAATTTAATAATATTTAAATATAAATTTTTAATAAAAAAGTAACAAATAATTTTTATTTTTAATTTATAAATATAAAAATTAATATAAGTGCGGTAATTTTTTATTATTTTTTATTAAAAATAAAATTTTAAGAAAAAAACGTACGTATGTTTGGTCCGTAATGAGTCTGTCCCACGGGACCAAGACAAAATATGCAGAATGTCAAAAAGATTAAAGAAAAAAAAAAGAAGTTTCAGAAGAGTTACGTGAATACAGAGAGACTCGAGCGCCCCTCAGATGAGACTTACGTTGGCTCATCGTCGGGACTCGCTGGCCTACGATGAACCAAAGCTACGTAGGTCCGTAGAACGCATCGTACATACCGGGAGTGCATGGTGCAACGAAGTCAACGATTTAATTGAATGTTTAGTGAGAGTGGTTGGCGGATCTTCGATGAAACAAAACATAAAGGATTCCTATTGTTCTCTCCATTTCCTCCTTTTTCATTTCTTGGATTTTAAATGTGCAAGCGAAATTTTTGAAGATAGCGAGTTTTTTTTTTCTTTTTTTTGGGGTGATCAATGAAGATAACAAGTGATTCAAAATACCAGAACGCATCAAATGGTTGACACGTGTTAGTTTAAGGAGTTAGCACGAGAAAGTCTGTGTCTTCTAAATTACATTATTAACGAGGAATCTACAGCCTGTAAGCTGATGTTGATACTTGATACGCCTGATTCAAAGGGAAATCCATCCACCACAACTGTAAGATTCTAATTTTATAATTTTGATGGTAAGATTCCAAGAACGTTAATTTTAATGTAGATTCCGTATAGAAAGTCAACCGCCCCAAAGTCGTTGAGGGGCTATGTCCCTGTTCACACTTGGAAAGAGATTGACTAGTTTATCAGATCGATGGGTGTGGGGGGGGGGAAGAGAAAAAAAAATCAACAAGAATGATAAAATTTAGTGGAAATGACAAATTGATAAAACGCAAGAGAAAAAAAAAAAACAAAAAAGAACGAAGAGTCTGCCCTTCCTCGCCGTGTTTGGTCTTGGGCTAGAGATTAAAAAGAATGATAATTTTGATGCCTAAATCTGCTAAAAAAAAAATTAAATTAAAGAATGCGGTCTTAGTTTGATAAAAGCAAATGGAATAGAAAACTTTCACACAATAAAAAATATAGGTGAAAACGAATAGAAATTATGCAGCAACAAGAAAAAGGCAAAAAATCGCAAGTCAATTATGTGGTTGGGCTGGGTCTGAGATGTCTACAAATATTTAGTCTAGCGGGCCCAGTGGTAGAGGCCCAAAATTTGATACAAACCAGCCCACTAAGTTTTGGAGTTGGACTGCGGAAGACATTAATGGAAGTGTGTTTCCTATTGTTCTTTCCCCCTTTCCTTTTGTTTTTCATAGTTATTTATTAACATTAAATACATAAAATAATCAAAAAGGGTAGGGGACTGATTTTTTTAAAAGGATCTGAATATTTTCAAAAAGGAATAATTACACCTTATATCAAATTCAATTTATTGAGAAAAAAAAGAGAGAGAGAATCAAGAAAAAAAAGTCTCATATAGTCAATTCAAATATATTTGAAATTATGAAAAAATTTATTATTATTATTATTATTATTATTATTATTATTATTGCACTTGAATATTTTCATCTTGGTACATCATTTCACTTGGTACGTCATTTTATCTTCGAGAGCGCACCTAAATCAAAGATGTGGACAAATGGGTCAAGAGAATTTATGCACAACACAAATTGGTACATTCACTCCCAAACTCCCAACCAAATCCATAAGATACGGAAAAAATCTGGGAAAAAATTAAAAAGGAGTCATCTCGACCAAGCTCGCGAAGAGTATTATGAAAGGATCAAAGTGTTGTAACAGATAGAAATTATTATATAGATTTTCATAATCAGTCTTCTGGAGTGGGAAATTGGCTATCAAGCAGCTATCTCCTCTGGAGATTTGATGAAGTTAGGCGAGATTACCTCTGCATATTCTAATAAGTTTTTATATTGCAATCTCCCGACATAATTTGTAGTATAATGAGCCGAGAAAGAACTCATCCTCGAGCATATTCTCCATTACAGAGGGAGATAAGCTTGATAAATGGCACCACTCCACAGCTTTGCAAGCCGCCCTTGCAAAGGCAGTTGTTTATAAATGACTTGCAATCATGGCAGAAGTGCAAATATTATAGTCCTCTGTCAGTCCATCATCTATGAAATAGGATTGGTTCCCTATACCACTAACTAGTTTCTATTAGACAGATATCAATTTGAGAAAAAGCATCTGCAATTTATTTCCAACTAAACTATCTAGTGAGGCAATAATATAATGGTATTGATAACCCACCTAACTTGATTAAAATTAAAATTTAGTTAATTTATATTGACTGAATGATTATAATTTTAAATATTTTAATTTTAAATAATTTAAAATTTAATAAAATTAAATTTTGACACATTTTTCAATTTGATGTATTATAATTTTATAAATTATCTCAAAATAGGATGGTGTAACTCTCACTTGACTTCAACTCTGACTGGATAGTTTAACACCTCTATGACGGTAATCGAGAGATCAAATATGTGAAAAATAACGTCAGAACAACTGTATACGGTGGCAGTTTTGACGACAGCATGAGGCCATCCCCAATTCTTTAAGAAGCTAAAGCAAGAATCTTCGAAGGTGGGGTCAGTCAATTGCAAAAGGCTCAGAATCAAAAAGGAAGCCATCGGTCCCCTTAAGTTGGGATTAATTTAATCGAGATAACTACCTCATTAAACAACTGTCTAATCAAGTATTTTTAAGGTATAAGAAGAATAATCAAAGCGCAAAGCCGCACACAGCGCGTGCTTCAACCTGCAAATTTTAAGTCGATCCCACAAGGCTGTGTCTCCGCACGAGACCAAACCCAAAAATAGAAAAACTAATCATTTCGAGAAACCAGCCAAAAGAACTTTGAGCAGCCATTTTTGCAATGAAATTGTATTAAAGGTTGCATCTTTGTCGGTATTAACAAAATTCTAAGTGATAAGAAGAATCAATTTTGGTGGTATGGTGTGTGGGGTCAACTATATAGTGTTGTTGCTATGTGTGCTTGTCAAACTACCTTAACGACCGCGATTTCATATCGATCGGTGCTCGTACGCCGGATTGGGAGGCCCAGAATCATTTTCAGATGCTGTTGAACTTTTCCAAATGTTCATTACTGCTATGTCCATTCATAAAAAAGAATTAACATCCCCCTTTTGTTTTCCTTTTTTGTTTTTTAAACCCACATGCCTGTACTTTATTTTCGTTTAAATTCATTCAGTTACTGACTTGTCAAAAAAAAAAAAAAAAAAGAAACCATTTAATAAAATTAGTAAGGGGATTTTAGTAACTCATCGACACCTCTTTTTTAAATGCATTGCCACTTTCTTGAAAATAGGGTGAATTCTTTCCATGATGCCGGTTAGGTGCATCAAATTTCGTTCATCCACGAATCATAAGTTAAGAGAGGCAATCAAAATATTTACAGCTTACCTAACTCCTGCGTTCGAATCCATCACCACTGAGTACACATAATTTGTATTGTGCTTCTAAGACTTACCCGATAGATGAAAGCACCGTAATTAGAGCATACTTGAAAGATTAATCAAACAATCGATTTCAATATCTTTGTTATCTAAAGAACTTCGTAGAATTGAAATACGTGGGGCCATTGGACCGTTAGCCCTATAATTAGATATTTGTATTAAATCATAATCATTTTTCCATGAATTATCACATGTCATATACTTTTCCAAATTTACAATACATGTGATCAAATCCAACCATTTCAGGGGGCATTCTGTTACTGAGGAGCCACTGAAGGAAAGGAGAACTTTCCCTGTGGATTGCATTTTCGCGGCACTTCAAGATCAAAATTCTACCAGCGACCAATATTAAGCTACGTTTCCGATCCTGTTAGCCAATTTATATTAGCACACAGACGGAAAGGAATCCCGGTCGGAGTCAATTAACCAAAAGAAAAGAAGAATTAAAAGAATCAATAGTTTGTCAATTAGTTACTTGCAAAATTAGATAGGAGTCAAGAAAAATATGTATGTACAAATAAGACCAATAAACCGTGCATGATCTTGCCCTTTGCCCTCTTGTTCTTTCCTGGCATGAATGGATAAATAAGAACAGCAGGAAGTTCAATTGTTGATGAAGTTACCCACACCGGGACTGTGGCCTGGTTCTGTGGGTCGTAAATCAGCCACATAATCTACCTTACTCGCCTGCTCTTGACCACCCAAAGCAGTACCCGAAGTAGTGCCATCCACTGTTACTGTCAAGTTATTTCCATTGTCTTGGAGCATTTCTTGCACAGCCCAGAATTTAAGTGCCTTCCCTCTACACAAATAGCTACACGGCACAGTAACAAAACAAGAACAAAAGTAGTAGCATTGCCAATAACCCTTGTGGCCATTTTCATAATTGTGAAGAGACATCCACACGCAAGAGGGAATAATGGATGTGCTAAGACTTTCTGTGTCCTATATTGTTACATTTCAGGGTTTTAGAAGTCAACCTAAAACCTCTTACTAATATACCGCGGTACTTGTACATACTCGGGGCTTGGAAGTGGACTAGCTATATTTATTATTCTATTGAATTTCAGTATGAGTTCTATTACGTAGACGCGCGAATTGAACGCAAATCAATTATTATCGTTAAATACAGTTTGCTTAGTATGCATAAAAAATATATATCAACTAATTTACTGTTTATTAAACAGTGGATCAATTGCGATTAATTGTAAAAATTAGTGTATGTCTAATTTGTGTGTTTACGTAACTTTTTTGTTTCAGTATTTAAGTTTTGAAGACAACTTAGACAAGAGCATGTGAAGGTTCGTGCTGGTGGGAAGATTCCATTAAGTTTGTTCTATCTCTGATAATGAATGAAAAAGCTTACAGGGTTACAACCATCCAAACTCTGGCTAGTTGTCTATATTCTGTTTGCCCATAATCCATACTACATATATGCAACCCTTGCTTTTAATTATTTTCTTTTATATTTTAAGTGACCTTTTACTGTTTTTTTGGACTTACCATGGCCGAAGTGTAAAGTGCCTTGAGATCCTCACTGGCCTTTTAGTTTTCCATTGATTGATTGGTTAACGCCAAATGGATTCTTATACCTCCCCTGCCCTTCAAGAACCGAAGGGTGTTCTCACTTACCGTATTATATACTTAAAGTAGAATTGAATTGTGAGATTCACCTATCAAATGTTAATTATATTGTATTTGACGTTTTTTTTTTCCCTTTATTCTTGAGTACATCTAATTCTTGTATCTATGATTTTTTTTTGTTCCCCACTTCGTTTCGTGGTATGTTGGAGCTTAAATAGAAAGAGCATTAATTCCCCGGGCAAAATTAGTGGAATCCATAGAGTCACCCCTGTCCCTTCAATTTGTGTAGAAACTTCGTAAAATTTTGATGCCTAGCTTCCTTTTGAGCTGTTTGTTAATAACTAATCTGCCATTGGGTTACTATACTATGGTCGATTTCTACGGATGAGATAGAACTCAATTGGTATTGAAGTCGTTTTAGAAGTTCAAAGTCTTGAATTTGAATCCTGATTGAAGCCAATCAAATATGAAAAAAAAAGAAAAAAAGAAAAGCATGGACAATCTAATTGGTTAAGAAAATACAAAAGGAAAACATAAAATCTAAACCTCTCGTTGTGTTATTTTCCTCTTGACCTCTATATTTGTAGATAAATGAAATTCCTTGCTTTTTTCTGGCCTGAAATAGCGGTAACTGCGTGCTTTGATAAGGTGATAAATATCAAATTTCCCTTCATCTTATTAATAGTCGCATGCTTGGAAGGGAAGAAAGACAAACAGTTTAGCGTTGAGATCACAGTAAATTAATTTAACATAAATAACAAAAGGGAAAACTAAAAATTTTGACACTGGTGAAATAATCCAAACCATCTTAGATGATCGTTCCCATGAAGAACAAAATAAAAAAAAAAAAAGGAAGAAGAATACTACAATATTGAGAAGTGGAAGTACGTATATAAACAACCCACACATTAACAGATCATAAAGCAAGAAATTCAAACGCATAACTTTTTTTTTTTTTTTTAATTTTTAGAAAGACGTACGTACGTACGTGCTACTACCATTTTTAATCCAAATTCTTGAATAGAATGTTGCAAATCAATGCCTTAGCATTTAGTGCTGGATGGAATGGCCAACACCTGGACTATGTCCTGGGGTTGTAGGGCGAAAAGCGTCTTGGTTTTGAGGCCATGGTGCCATAAGTGGCCTGGCCTTGCAAGTATGTCATTTTCTTTATTTTTCTTTGCATTACTACTCTTCCCATCAGCAGGACTGAAGCATGCGTTGCACTTCGACTCTTTTCCTACTTTCAAATTCCTTCCTTGGACCATGCAATGAAGATCGTGGGACAATATCATCAGTAAAAATAGCAAACCAGTGAAAGCTACCTTGGCCATGAAAGATAGGAATGAGTGTGGAAGCTTAGTGTTACTTCCAATAATTAAACTCTAGCAATTAGCTAGCTCAGGGCCTCAAGGTTAACAAAGAGTGCGGGAGAGCTAGGTATTTATAAAGGGTGTAAAGATGGGTAGGAAGGTATCCCGAAGATATAAACTTTATTGGATGGCTGCAACTTCACTGGTGTCTAAAATAGTTAAAGGAGCGCAATTCTTCAGAGAAATTGCGAAAAAGAAAACGCAGATTCCCTTATTTAAATTTCCAAATATCAAGAGAGATTCCTTAGATAGCCATTAAATTTGGTGATAATTTATACTAATACTTGATATAAAATTGATGTGAGGTAAACATATTAGAGAAAATAAGACGAATGAGAGATGAGGTAGCATACTGTGACCTTGTAATCAAGTAGAAAGTATATTTGGGTCATTGGTTAAGAATGCAGTATACATAAGTGAAGTAGTAGCGCGCTACTAGTTGAGAAAGTCACTGCCCCTACTAAGTGCTAGACCAATAAAGTATTTTATAGTATATATGTAAGTGGTGGGTATGCATGTTTGAGAGATCTAATGGTTGGAACGATTTCTTAGTTATCACAGTCTCAAATCTCACAAAAAAATAAAGAAATTATGAGTAATAATTTATAAAATTGTAAACAGTGTGAGTTTAAATTATTTGTAGGCTGTTATAATTTTAAACCCTATAAAAATAAAGAGATTACAAATAATATACTCTAAAAACATGAATAGATGACGAATGGGTAGTTAAGGGTAGTTGAAATTTAAATCTAACTTCTTATAAATAGTTAGTTATGGTAAATTACTGATCAAATGTAGAAAAATTAAAGTAAACAAATTGTGACACATAAGTTGGAGAAGAAGTGGAGAAAATTGTGAGGTTTACAAAATGAAGAAGTGGGGGGACAATTTATAAGACTACTAACTCATAATATACTAAAATATGATTAGTTAAGTAATAAAATCATCTAAATCTAAATAATTAGAAATATTAACTACAACTCTTTAAATAAATGAGAACAATCAATAACTCTACAAGGAAGCACATAAGAAGAATATAAAGAGTAAAGGACCACATAAAGAGAGTGCGAAAGAAGTAATTAATATTTTATTTTTAATATTTTAAAAAAATAAAAAATTTAAATTTTTTTTTATATATTTTTATATTTATTTTTTTATTTGTATAATTATGCATGAATTGCTTATTTATAATTTTATATGTGAGTTTGATTGAAACTAAGTGAGTAACTTAATATTATTAAAGGGTAAAAATTTGGATGAAATATTTAAACTTTTGACACTTTGCCCTGCCGTGGAGGAGACATAAATATAACGAAGTAATGGTAATCCCTTACGGAGCATAATATATATCTACTTGTACTTAATTATTCATAGACACAATTAATAAAATAATATAATTTGTTTATTTTTCTCTGACCGACTCATTTGTTACATTATTTTTTATATTACTTTAATGATATCTACATTATTTTATCAATTGAATTTTAAAACTAATAATTTTCCTTTCTCTACTTTTATCCAAATACAAGAAGGATTGAAAATTAACTTGCTTTTAATTTTAATTTTCCTAGCTTTTCTTCCTTTATTTTTCGTAATTTTTTCCAGGAACATAGTCCAAACCCAAGTGGTATCCTTCGATCTTTTCACAGTAAAAATAAACAGAAAAATAAAAGAGAAAAATAATACGAGAAACTAAAAACCGAAGTGTAAATTTCATGTATTGAAATAAATGATATGTTGAAACCCAAAAAAACACTTTCATAGATAGATTGGCTACAGAAAAGCATTAAATTATATGAATCCGGAATTTTTTTTTTATTTTAATGCTTACTGATACTATACATAAATACAATTTTATCAAATTGGAAAAAATTTGATAGCCACATACTCATGATTAGAGAATAAAAAAATATTAAATAAAATAAAATTGAATATTGATTTGCAATTCAATTTTGACAATATATTTTTTCTTTTGTCTTTAACTATGCATAATTAGTTATACTGTAAATTTTTTTCTCTATTAAAAGATGAATTATACAATAAATTAATTCTCTCTATTTTTATGAATTTTATATTTTTTATATAAAAATTCAAAATTTTAAAAATAAATATTTTAAACTTTTAACCATTAAAATATCTTTCGAAGAAGGTCTGTCAGAATTTCTCAATTCCAACGTGATGGGCGTAGGGCTTGAGGAGGGCGGCACATGAAATTTTGACCGTTTCGAGTTGTCTATGAGCAATGCCCTTTTTCTTTTTCTTTCTTTTGTTTTTTTCTAATCCCTTGTTATTGCCTCTCGGCAACTTGTTGACAACAGTCTTTTAGTGGCCATGCAGCATTATTTATTTAGCCTCTTGTTGGAATCTATGCCAAAGACGGCTAGCAGCTATGTAGATTCTATTCACTTTACCCTCAGAAGCACCATTGGCAGTTGAGATTTTTTGTGATTTATAATGGAACTTTGTGACGCGCTCGTGAAAGGGGGGATCCGGATCAAAATTCACATGGTGACCACTATCTTTGTCAGCTCCCTTGCTTATAGTCGCACACCGCCAAAAAAAAAAAAAACTGAAAAATAAAGAGGATCAACAATAAAGATTTTGGTGCTGATGGTTATCATTCCGATGAAAATATATAATCTAGATCTCCTTAACATGGGGTTTAACGCAAATTTTCCTGATGATGAAAAAATTCCTCAGCTGACAATTTATTTTATTGGCCAAAGTTTACAACATCGTGTTGAATGTCTACAGAGTAGCTGTAGACCTTAGAAGATAAATTTGTTCTCAATCATGCGGAATTTTTAACACGAGACTATTTTTTATTCCTTGAATGGAACCCTACTTTCTGGAAATTTGAAGAATCATGACACTATTGAGAGTAATAATTGAGGTACTAGGAGTTTAATTTTTGCATTAAATGAGTTCTTATGTGACCTGAATTAATATATTAGTCTTTATTTCTATTTAAATTCTTAGCATTCTTAGAATTACCGTACAATTTTATAAATTGGTTCACCTTAAGAATTCTTACAGGATTTAAGAATTCTCCTTTGTTTGCGCGTGGCCTTGCTCAACTCTCTGTGCTTTCATTAGAAAGGGTGAAAAGCGTTCGATTGGCTTTTCCTGTCTGGGCGGCTTTCTCTCCTTTCTGGTTATTAATTCCCGGAATCTTTGTTTGTTGTTGTTGTTGAGATTATAAAATACAGAACTTATGGCAATCCCACCTGCCCTCTAAAGGGAATAACTTTTTGGACATTTGGTTATTTATTAACTCTGTAAATCTTGCTCTCTTTTCTTTATACTTAATCGCTGCCTTGTTCTTCTGCTCATATAGTTCACAAGCGCCTGGTATCTGGATTTCATTATTGTTTTTGCGTGCTGACTATGCAATTTCTGTAAAATCAAGAGTGTTTTTATGTTCGATTAGATTATAGTATTGGCTCTTTCGAGGGTCACCGACTTTAATAGTTTATTCTCCACAACCTTGATTTGTACGTGAACAACTTCTAAATTTTTTCCTCTCGTGATGACGGGCGAGTTTTTTTTTTTTTAAAAAATTTTATATCACAGTTTTTGCACCCAAAAAAAAAAAAAAAAAAAGAAAAAGAAAAACTGTGTAGTGAGACTAAAAGTTATGACTTCAGATTCGGTGGAGTTTCCTTCCCATTACACCAGAGCTGTTGCAATTTGAAGATTATTGTAAACATGCATAATATAAAATGGAAGGATATTTTTTGGGACATAATACGTGCACGGAGTGCTAAGATAACGTGAATCACATACGTTCTTAGTAGTGTTTGAGTTTCCCAGACATTAATAACTGTGCCCATACGAAGCTCTATCTATGTAATTATACTTTATATAACATGCTTAAGTGAAATGGAGTCACGGAGAGAATGAAAGATACATGCAATGCATAAGTTTTTATATGGAATAGACGCAATTACAAATTTATAAACAGAGTGCGAATTTAAAATACAACACAAACCGAGTTGACTGAACGACGAGAATGAAACATGCAAGCATATACCTAGACAATCTTGAGATCATCATGAATGAGGAATGACGTCTATGGCGGCCCTTTAATATTTTAGTTTTGTGTCTTTGCCTTCCTTTATTTGGTGGGGAGTTTTACAAGCAGATGGTAGTAACCAAATTTAACGAAATACTAGGTAAGGTGCATCATGTAGTGTGTCTACCCATTTAGTTCTTTGAATTTTTGGTTTCGAAACCATGGCCAGCGCCAGGGCTGTGACCAGGATGTGTTGGTCGGAAATCATCTGTGCTTCCAGCAGCAGAATGTTTACCGATAGGACCTGGAGGCACCTTCGGCTCAGTGTTTTCACTGTCTTCTTTTATCGGATGGCCAACACCGGGGCTGAATCCAGGTTGCGTCGGGCGGAAATCATCTTTGTATCCTTCAGGTACCTTTGGTTCTGCGCCTTCACTCTCTTTTGCTGAAGGATTGCCAATTCCAGAAATTCCAGATTGTTTCGTATGGAAATCGTCTCTGGATCCTGCGGCAGAATGCTTACCATTGGGGTGATCGGCAACTGATGGCTTTGATTCAGAAACTTTATTGGCTCCTAATAAGAATGAATGGCCAACGCCAGGACTATGGCCAGACGGGGTCGGACGGAAAGCTTCAGTATTTGCAGCAGGAGACTCACCGGAGCCAGAGTTCCCTGAAATGTGATCACCTGGGGACGCAGGTTGAGAGTTGGAACCTTCTACGGTTCCTGTTGGGTTCTGGTGCGAGTTGATAGAATTGCTTCCATGATTGGCCGTTTCTTGTTGGGAGTTCACTTTGGTGGAAACAAGCTCCTGCTTGTTCATTGACTTAATTTTCCTTCCTTCTGTTGGAAAAATTTGGTGGCGGATAATGAGTGCAAGAAGAATTGCACATTTACATATAACTAAGGCTTCTGCCATAACTAGAGAGAAGAACAGATATTGAAAGTTACTCGGTACTAGAGATGGGAAAAAAAAAAAAAAATATATATATATATATATATGGAGGCTTTATGGTGTTATATTGAATTGAGAAGGCTCAAGGATCAATTCAGGCTGTAGTTCAGGCTAAAGAGGATCTTTGACACAAGGATGCCAAGTTCTGGGTTCCATGGGGGGTATTTATAGGCTTAAAAGCGAATGGCCTGAGAAAATCTTGACCAGTGACTACTATATAGTCATTTCCATATTCCACATTTGTGGACTGGGATGAATTTCTATACGGACGGCATGTGGGTTTTAAACTTGCAAGAAAAGGGTTTTTTTCTGATTGGCTTTCTTGGAGATCTTTCACCAAATACTGCACATTGCATGCGTTAGTGTTCCTGAATGATTTTAATAGTTCTTCCATATTTACTTTACTGACTAGCTTTCTGTATGATGCCAACCATAAAGTTCATGTATTTATATGAAAGTTTTTCATCCATCGATCATCATATATCGAAACCAGGATCCTAAGAGGAAAATTTTGGAAATAGTGCTTTGATTCTGCACTTAAATCATCCACCAAGTTGTTTCTTTGTTCCCAAAGCTGAACTTGCATCCATGCATGTGATAACTGAGTTTAATGTTAAGTATATTGCACCAATTCACCAAACATTGGCCGCCAAAATGAAACACACTTTCACTTGTAAGAATTTACAATTGTTTCAATTACAAAGTAAATTAAACTTGATCAGTGACTTTTGAACAGTTGGGCTGAAAAATATCCCGAAGCAGCAGAGTTGGCTTCCCTACCACAAAGAAGCACCAAAATGATAGGGATTCTTCTGTACTCTCCACTTATATATGTAGATTGGTGGCTAGCAGGCGAGCTCAGAAACCTTTTGGTCGACAATTTCAAGTGAAAGACATCTGTCCATTCCCCTTTGTTTGAACTTCGTTGTTTATGGTACTTGCAGACTTTCAAAATTGGCCTGAGATGTTTACCGACTGTTGCAACGCTAGAGATTCCTTTTGAGTGCTGGCCATGAAGAAAATCCTGTCCTTAATCATTCTTCTAAACTAACTATTGATTTTCGATGATTTGCACTGTTGTGCACCAAAAAGGCTGTCTAATTAATTGGTAATCGCACAGACCAAAGGAGGACAGGTTTACTGCCGTTGCCATCAGGAAGATCAATTTAATAATGTTCTATCCATATGCCTAAGTTATAGCATGGGAGCAAGTCACATGCCTAGGCTGTTGCATTTCTTATATATTGTCTTCACCAGCAATGCTAATCGACCCAGCTGGATTTGAAGGTATAATTCTACATTCTGACCAACTTATTGATATAGATTGAGAATTCAAATGTGCATTTTCTAGTTGAAAACTTCTCACTCCTTATTTACCACCCACATAGTCAACCAACATGACCAGAGAGCCAGGGACAAGCATTATGCTGCATGTTCTTCCAATGAAATGCAATTGTTTGTTAATTTGAGCAAATATTTATAACAGTAGAAACCACTGTAAGCCTTGAGCGACACTAGGCATTTTGGTTAGTATATAGTGGTATTTGGTAATGAGATTGGATGCATGAATTTTGACAAAGGCATGACACTTTTGTGCCTAAAAAGGGTTATATGTATGTTAACAATTATGATGGACATTACTCTATTGATGTCTAAATATAGTACTAATACATTTTAGCAAGTATTTATTATTAGCATAATACTTATTCATTTATTGCAAAAATGCTATTATTTAATACATATTAACAAATCATATGATTTGTGTAAAAATAAAAAATAAAAAATTAAGAAAATGAGAAAAATGTAATTAATAAATATAATATAATATAATTATAACTATTAATTATAATTAATTATTATTATTATATTGTGTTTATCGCATATATTATTTTATATATTTTTGATAAAAAATAAAATAAAATAATAGTCGTCGTATAATTATATTAATGTATATTTTATAGGTAATGATTAAAATCTAATTAATTTTTTTAAATTACTAAAATTAAATTATTTATAGTTAATTTGTAATCGAGAAGCCAACCTAAAAAATTATACATAGGAACTGCCAGAAATTTGGCTGAATGTCATTAGTAAGTCGTGATCAATGAAGTGATCTTTTCCTTTCTGTCTGGATTTTTATTTTTAGCCTTTTTGACCATGGTTTCTCCTCCAGTGTTTTTGTTGTATTTAATGCAAGGGTGTTTGAATCTTCTGTGTTGTGTCAATGGGCTGATTCATTTTCATTCGCAAACCGTGAAGTGCTCTGCGTTAACAATTGAATTATGGTTGACGATGTTTTCATGGTATCCTAAGAGTAACATTATAACACGCAGACAATCTCTAAGTGTATTTAATTTGTTTTCCTCCATTAATATATGTGCAGCCACGATTTATGGAGAAGTAAATAGAAGAATGGAACCAAAAAAATGCAAGAGTTTGAGGGCGGTCCTGCTTGACCACTAAGGAAGTATTCCGAAGAAGGCTCAAACTTAGTAAAATGGGTTTCGTATGTCTAACCTGTTTCCACTTGGTGGGCGGCCAGGCCACTGTGACGGTATTTCTACCCGAGTCAAAAAAAAAAAAAAAAAAAAAAAAAAAAAGAGAAATTCTTGTCCAAAGTCAGTCTACTAAGGCGGCTAAATTTATAATATAACTGGCCAAATGGTGACTCGTATTAGAAACAGAGGCGAATTAGCAGTTTCCTATTAACAAAAAAAAAAAAAAAACGAGAGAGAGAGAGCAGAAAAACAGAGACAGAGAGAGAGAGAGAATGAATAACAGTTATTATGGAAAAGAAATCGAAGCTGAGGCACTTGCAACAGGAAGCTTTTTAGGTGAAATTACAGAAAAATTGCTAACATAAATGTTGTCACTGATGAAATATCGCTGAGAAGTGGAGGCCAGGGAAGAGAGGCATGAGATAAGGTTACTATTATTTATGGGGTAAAATTGTCGAATCAAATTTTTTTTTTTTTTAGGAAAAAGAAATTATTTCAGGAATGCTATAGGGTTACGATTTTTGGGACGTGATGAAATTTTCTAAAAATATGATAAATAAGATGTACAAATATTATGAACAAGTGCACTGGTTTTTTCTTATACATACACAGAATTTTTTAGTCCATTTATTGAAATTTTTTGCTCAAACAAATTGAATATCCAACTCATCAATATCCCCTTGCCCAACACACCTATATAAACCTCCGTAGCCACATGCTCATGTTATTTTTCGTTTTTTAAAAAAATAAAAATAAAAAAATTGGTCGGAAGTTCGTTAGCTTAAGAATTGCTCCCCTTGTCGCAACCCTCCTAGGTCTAGGGACGGATCCAGGCGGAGGCGAGGGGAGGCAGTTTTCTCCCCTGAACTCCACATAGTATAATAAATATATATGCTAATATACATTATATTTGTCATTTGGTGTCGCGGTAAGAGGTGTTTTCGTGACCCTTCATGTCTTTGGTTTGAGTCCCACAAACCCAGTTTTGTGAGATTTTATTACCGAAGTTAGTTTGATACCCGCAAACCTTAGTTTATTAGATCTCAGATTAAAGGAGACATCCGCAATTCTAGCATCACGGTTGATTCTACTTTCTAGAATGCTGCCACATAGCATGAATCCTTAGGAGTCAAATATTGTCGACAACAACTTTACTGATCAGTATTTGGATTTACGTGTGCAAATTTTGTATTGAAAAAAATTTTACAAATGTTGACTAAGAAAGCACGTTTAGTGCACGCAGGGAAATTCAAGTTTGACAATTTTCCTTAAAAAAAAAAAAACTGATGTTCGTTGCTAAAGTTAGTAGTAGTTTCAATGACATCCTAAGAGTGCAAGTGGGGTAGTTGCCACGCATGTGCCATTTAATTTCCGGAATGAAAAGGACACGGTCAAAACTCAGAAATGAGGTCAAACGCACCATTAGCCAACACCCTCAAACTTGGGGGGTGGAGGTCTTTTTTTCTGGTTACAAAAACCAAGTTGGTTTTTCTTTCTAACCGAAAAAGTCAAAATGTATCGAATGATGCGCTGCCACAGGTGCCGCCCCTCCTCCCTCCATACAGAATGCAGCACAAAAATTTGAAAAAGATTGAAGAATCTTAAGACAGGACCCAGTTGTGGTTGGCTCCTCAAGTTGGGGAAGTCACCACCTAGCCTCCACTCACCGAATTAAAGACTTGCAGGTACGTCTAAATAATTACAAAAAATAGTAATAATCATGAAACTTTTATTGGACGACAAAGAGCATTTTCAATGATTCTCTACTTGCTAGGCTGGAGTCCACGAAGATTGTTCATGCTTAATGGTTCTTCGATTACAATAACTCGCAGCAAATAAAACAGGATCTCCCATGTCCCTTTCGAATCTCAAAAAGGCTCTTATGGTGATCTCTTAACCCCTGCGTAGATTCTTTGAACTTCCCTATTGCATATTAACCTGTTCTAGAACGGTGAGGCAGGTGAAATTCTTCTAATTAACGTTCAAGCTCCATTTAACGTTTGAAAATTGTATAAGCACAGTCCTGTTGATGCTCTATGATACTGTGCAAGGTAATAGGGAGGACTGCAGAATGGTAAATGGTGTAAGGTGTTCGGTTCATATTGATGACGTGTGCATGACATGATGGTAAACTAGATTTTTCGAATTCACCGTGCATTTGCTTTTTCTTGGTTATCTTCTTTTGCTATTTTTTGGTTGTCCTCTTTCCGGAGATATCGGTTTATTGTTCCGTTTTCGGTGCAATAAAAAGTAAAACAAATTTATGCAATTGCTTTTAAACTACGCGGTAGGAAATTGAATTTTCTTCCTAGCTTTATTCCGAAAATGCAGCCTCAACCTGATTTCAAAACCCTACGTGCGCATTCAACAATTTACATAGCGATTATCAATATCAACACTTCAGATTAGAAGAAATCAAGCTTCATTAATTCAATTAAAACTACACGACAAGCAAGTACAATCAACCAAATATTAACAAATCTTTTTAAAGGTATCTTAATAATTAAAAATTTATATTTTTATTTTGAGATTTTGAATTTTAATATTGTGAAGAAAATATGTAATTTATGAAAATGAAAAAAGTTATTTCTATTATATAATTTATAACTTAGCAAGGAAAAAAAAAAAAAAAAGAAACAAACCATGAAGTGTGCTTATGTTAAACGGAATTTTAGCTGCTACCAAACAGTAACTCACCATTCTCAGTTTCCCACAAACACTAACCCGCCATTCCCTGTTTCTCACACTTGCCTAGTGGGACTCAACTAGACCATGCACATGGAGCTTGCCCCAAGTTTTGAATTGAAAACACTCTGGCCATGGCCTGGGGCAGTGGGTCTAAAGTCACCTATATGGCCACCGGCAGGCGGTGATGATGTGCCACTAATGGCACTCTGGGCTGCAGGCGGAAATGGGGCTTGCAAAAATTTCTATATGTCAAAATAATTATGGAATTTTGATAGGATTCTATGAATCAATTTATTGGATTCTCTATAATGGTATTCCACCAAACCATTAGGTTGATTTCTCATATTTCCGCCTTATAGGGTTTAAAATATAATTTATATCTTTAACCTCACATAACTTTTTTTTTTTTTTCTGAGCTAAATGGTTTACTAACATGTTATTAAAGTTTTTATAGTCATTAGGTCTTGTGTTCAAATATACGTATCATAGATCTTATTTAACAACTTAAACTTTTAAGTTGAATATTTTATTAACTCTATATAATTATTCTTTCTAAAAAAATGTTTTGTGGAATAAATAAAATATTAATAGGAATTTTTTTTTTTTTTATGGGATACATAGATGTCAGGCCTAATGGCCTATATATCTACTTTTATGTTATAAAATTTCTCTCCGCTAAAGATCCTGCATAGACTCCCTAGTGTGAAGTTACGGCCATCTATTCGATTCAAAGTTGAGATCATTAAAGCACATGATATATACTCGGAGGTATAATTCCTAAGATTCCATTGTCGTTGTAATAAAGATCAGAAATATTAATGCGCAGACTTTGTGGAGGTCAAGTTGGTGTCCAGTGTCCCCCACCATTCACATTCACATTCTCAATATTGTTGGCGTTGGTCTCCTGCCATTTGTGGCTGACCATTCTGATACAAATTCACAAAAAGAATTTTTAATCATTTTTCATCTTTTCAGATTTTTTTCGAATTGTATCTTACGAGGCAAGACCGTATAACTTCACAACAAGAAGGTTTTTGGTGTGCCAGGCTTGCAGGTTTTGAACGTTAATCCCTCGAGTTAATTAGTGGCCAGTGCCTCTCCAATAATAGAAAGTACTAAACTTGAAACCTTTAGACTTGGTGGCACAGCCGCACATTATGTTACCCTTAATAATTGAAAAAACATTTATTGGCGTATTGGTACTTTTGCCTCCATCGTACCCAAAACAGAAAAAGCACTAATATCTTTTTTAACTTATGAAAAAGGAAAAACAGAATTGGCGAATGCTGCAGCTGGTGCGAAAGACACCTCGCGCAGGTACGCTCTCCCAACGTTCTTGTTTGTTTTCAGGTCCTGGCTGAGTTGGGGGTGGGAGTGGAGCTTTTGCAGGGCAGGCCTTGGATGGCCGCTGGGCCAGCATTCTTATTGGGACAGTTAGGCCAACCACCGACCGACCGACTCATCGGGTTTCTTGGGCCAGAAGAAACTCGAAACTTGAGAGAACTGTGGTTCTTTTTGTTTTTTTTGGTAAAACATCCTCTGGGCTTCCGAAATGGCATGTGATACATGGTAGAACGTTGGAAGATGATTCGGAGTTCCAGGCCTACATCCCCAAGACCCTGTCTAGGCTTTAGCTCCTGTGTAATCCAGTCTGTAGGCGTAGCTTAATGGGGTATGGACCTAGAATCTTGGGCCAACTATTTATCCAGACCCGCTTCCGTGGACCAGGATTTTTTCATTGTCGAGACCCCAAAAAAAAAAAAAAAAAAACCACCTGGACCGAGAGGAACCATGGAGGCTGGGAGGAATTGCCAAAAATTTCAAATGGGCAAATGGAAGAAGCCACCCACCATCCTATCAGCCATGCAGAGGAAAGTTAGTTCCACCCTTTTTTTTGTGTGTGGAAAGTTCAGATTTTGTATACTTAAATCCCTCGATGGGGTTACAAGACTCCAGTTAAATCTAATAGTCAGCCTGCAGGAAACTTTCATACACTGTTCCATTTAGCGTCCTTTTGACATCTTCCCAGTTTTTGACCAGGTTGGGCAATGGACCTTTGTGTATTTTGACTTGAAGGCTCGTCAACTTCATAACTGGAAGCCTCAAAAATTCTTGAACTTCCTTGAGTTTCTGCAGCAAAGCAGATGAGCAACGTCAAAACCGGAGACAGAGTGATTAGATCAGTGTTATCAACAATCATTCATTCATGGGGATACATTTTCCAGTTGACTCAAAAAAAATAAAAAACAGAGAGAGAGGGACATTTTCCACTGAATGATTCCAGAGAGAGCAGAGGAGTCTTATCATCCAGGGTAAATATACCGGGATGGTTTTACATCTTCAAGTTAACATAAATACCGGGATGGTCTTAAAGACGAGGGAAGTCAGAGAGCAAAACTTGTTAGAGTAGATATGCATTATGCCAAAGATAGACATGATGCTCGGCAACACTAGAGGCATTGAAAGTAGAATGGGTTGCGTGTGTCTGTGTGTGTGTGCGTGTGTGTCCATAGGGTATGTGCTTATCAATTGGGATGATGAAGGTATACAAACTGAAGATACCATAATAACTTACCCTGCGATCTTTTATGACATCTTCATAGTACAGAACTATGTGGCGAGTACTATTGAAGTATTCTAAAGCTCTTGCGGCAAGAGTCTCTGCCATCTTCAGGTCAGCTACCAACAATTTGGAATTAATTGTAGGTTTGTATTTTGACAGTGTTTCAGCCTACAAGAAATCAACCTACAAATTGAAGAACATCCTTATGCACAACATAGATAGATAGAGAGAGAGAGAGAGAGAGAGAGCAATACTTCTTCTGCTGAATGAACATGGGACTTGTGGGTTCCATTTAATAGGTTAGCATACCGATCATAGGAATTTGCAAGAAGTGAAACCATCCGAAGTAATAGATTTCTCCTGAAAAGGAATATTACAGACACACCCTTTCTGTTGAAGTACTCTACAATACCTTTGTGATGCTCCATTACTCCCTGCACAAACCATGACAGACTACATTTACACAATGTCCCCTTTCCCTGAGAATAAAATAGTAGGCAGGATCATTTTTTTACCTACTTTATAAATAAGTCAGGACCTCTTTTCCAACCCTACAGCAATCAAACTAAGCTCTTTCTACCAAGTGTTCCATTTGCGTCTTATACAAGGTTGCTCTAGTTTCTTTAGAGTGCAACCTTTTGTTATTTCCCATTTCTTAGGAAGGTCTAAGGAATTCTTTCCTACTTGTAGTGGCATTGTAGATCTGACACCAAGTTGAACCTGACAAAACAGTACAAAAGATTGAGCAACCGCCTTATTTGGGTTCTTATCCGTATGGTATTTTCCAAAATTAATACTCCAAGTGTGCATTAGGTTTCATCAAAAGGGACTTTTACATTGGAGAAAACAATACCATGATATGCTATGGGGTTGAGCATGGCTAACTTTGTCCCTTAAGAGTTTGCAAGACCAAAACATTGACTATCATATTACCTTCAAGACAACATTAATGATCTGCAAGAAATTTTCATGACTCAATCTCAATTAAAACTCATATTATGCAAATGTGTTGGATTGAGACATAAACCATCTAAGGCTCTGTGAATTCAAGTAGCATACTTGGCTGCTTCACTTCCAGTGCCAGTGATGTCAACCAGCAAAGTGATCTTTTAGCAGTTGCCTATAGCAAATTTATAATTAAACTGTAAAACTTAGTTACCTGATTAAGCATCCACTTGAAGCCAATGGCTGCAGAACATTCATTCTTGGAAGCACTGGAAAACCAGTCTAAATTATAGACATTATCTAGAACTTGCACAATAGTCGAAATGTCTCTCCTCCTATCCAAAACCAAGAAAATCTCCCCATTTGAACTAACATTAACATGGCTATTTAACAAGGTTTCAAACCATCCACTCCCTGATCTTTGCATTGACAATATTGCAAAGTATCGTACAGGATTCTGTACACATTCAGCCCTGAAAAAACATCAAAACAAACCTTTAGCACATCGCAGGAGAATCCACATTAAAGCTAAGAGCAGGAATGCTTGACTACCTACTAAAAGTTTTGGGATTTGGGTAATGTAGACTAGGATTCTGCAGGTGTGTTGGGTTGTAATCAGCTGATGGTGTACCAATGAATCCAATGCCTTGAATTTGGGTTTTGCTTTGGCTGCTTATCTGCCTTAGACAAATAGAGCAGGTATAGACCCCACAGGCCATTGAAAACATTAAAATTATCATTCTTAACAAAATTGATGATTTCTTTGGTGGCTTCATGATTATTGTATCCTGCAACGCAAAACGAACTATGTTACCAAAGGGACAAACAGAGATAACTGAAAGCCAAAATTGTCAATTTAATCTACCTAGTCCATGTCTCTAAATGGGTGAAGCACCCAAATATAAGTTAGAAAGAACAACGATACTCAAAAAGAAACTAATAAGTGCCCAAACTATGGAAATCCAATAAAACCTTTTTTGGGCTTTCTTTAAGGTGGTCGGGGATTTGAAATAGGAGCAAATGCAGTGGGAGATGAAGCCTAATAAACTAAAATAAAGCTCTGAGATTGCAAAATACATAGGGATGAAACCCAAATTAAGCCCAGATCGGAACATGCAAAGAGGTAAAGCAATCTCATTGAGACTAATCTTCCAGCCGTCAATCTTTCACAAAACCACCAACAACAGTAACAAGATAGCAGCTTTTTCACAACAGATAAGGCCAGCCAGCAACAAAATAAAATAAACAGAGCATTACACTTCAAGACAGGACTTAAAACTTATTTCTACCCAGAGAACAACAACAGCATAAACAAACAACTTGCAACTAAAAATCCACTCATATAAAGGAAGAAGAAAGCATGGGGCACCTTGTTGCTAGCTGAAGAGACAGATTCAGCCATTGTTTATATCCTCCCGGAAGATGGAGAAAGGGGGAGTGACACAGGGATGACTGACCCAAAAAAGAGAAAAAACAAGATTGTATACTCTCTAAAACAAGATGTTTAAGAAGCCCCTTTCAACCCCATGTTGTGGAATCAGGCACATCAGCCCTCGGACAGGGAGAGAGAGAGAGAGTAAAGTAGCTGCCATAAGAAGTCCCTTCCTAGCCGTAAACCTTTTTTCTACCATGTAATAATCTATTATATATTAATGAGTTAAAATTAGTCCAGAAAGAGACAGAAGTAAAGTAGCATGGGACTTTCGCGCTTTGGAAAAAAAAAAAAATTATTATTATTATTATAAATATATATATATATAGTTTTTAGATAAAAAATTTGAATTTACATCTTTAAAAATGACTTTTTGAACGAAAAATATGAGTTTTTAGAAAAAAAAAAAAAAAAAAGAAAGAAAGAAAGAAAAAATTCACGTTAAAAATTCTTAACTACCTAAGTTGCAAAGTAAGCAAAACATCGTCACTGCCTTAAGGACTTCATCACTATTTACAATCCAATCCGCCTCACATACTTAAAAGTTTCAAATGCCGAAAACCGAGGATTGTTATTTTTCTTTCTTATTCAATGATCAGATGGTGCCCCCCTCCATTGTTAACCTACTAGCTGATAAATTTTTGATTTAATTTAATTTATTTTTCTAAAAAGACGGTTCACATAGTCGAAGTAAAGAGATGAAAATTTGCATAATTTTGAGACCCAACATATGCAGCCTCCCCCAGTGATCAATTATATTATTGGTCTTCTAATTGTTAAGTTTAAAATTAGTTACACTCAGAGCTTTACAGCAGAATGGTTCTACGAAATAACTTCCAAATATTTACAATTTTTTTTTATTTAAAAATAATTGCCTCAAGGAGTAGTCGTGTAATGAAATTAACCATCATCGTCCATTTGAATGTGATTGCCTGTATGAAATTGAAATTTGAAATTCAAAAGAAAATTATCAACATAAATATTGATAGAATTCAATTAACTTTAATATTACTACTAATTAAAAAATACACACTAATAAAATCTATTGACCCACTACACTAATTACACTTATAACTTTATTGATTATCTATCCCCGCCACATTAAAAAATCAATACTCACCCATCACATTCTGTTTTTTCAAATACCGCATACATAATTATTGTTCGGTTTCGATATAAAGAGAAGAGGAAACATGACTTCAATAGGAAGCCACGTACATTGACAATGGAGCATTCTTTCTCTTGCAGAAAGAGGACTTTCAATGAGTGCTGGCCATACTTTGCTTTCATCGTTCTCTCAATCAAGCTTTTCCTTTCCTTTATTTTTACATATTTGTATTATTAACTTCGGCCAGCGGGCCCGGTTGGGGACAGCAAACGCACAAGTCAATCGTTCCTTCAGAACTGGAGACAGCTGTTGGCCAAGAAAATAGAACAATTTTAATCAAGAAAGTTGTTCCACTTGTAGTTCCTTTTTAAGGTTCCAAAAATATATTAATCTTATTCGCTTTCAAATTCAAATAATAATGAAGAACGAAAGGAAGTCAGTCTAGAAGAGCCCTCGGGAAAAAAAGAAAATAGTAATTTTTCGGATCGGGTTGAATCGAGACGAAGAACAGTGAAACATACGTAATCTTGAGTTCTAAGCAATCGGGGCCGGCATAAACAAAGCATATACATAAAAAGAACACGTAATAATTAGTCTTCAACTCTTCACCAAGCACAATTGATAAACACGAAGTTCACGAAGGAGAGCTCGCCGTTTCCGTGAAGCCTACGTTTTCTTATATAAAATTTCCGGGTAATTCTTAAGCTCAAAAAACATTGATTTTCCATGTTTGCAAGCTGACCAAGAAGTCAAAAAACCCCCATGTGACAATCATTGACCAAGAACTTTCTCTCTTTCACACACACACACACACACACACACTGACAAAGCAACATCACATAAGCACGTTGTGGAAGTGCATGCATGTTGAGGGCCCGAGAATACTTGAGGAAGGATATATATCATCGTCATCATCATTGCGATTTGCGGATTGTCGTTGCCAATGCTTTCGGCTGCTGAATTCCTCTCATGAAAAGTCTCACCTCTAGCTTTCCTAAAACTTTCGCTTCGTCCATACGACAAAAAAAAAAAAAAAAAAAAAAAAAAAAAGAAGAAGAAGAAGAAGAAGGAGAAGAAAGGAGGGCCCACTCAAACAAAAATAAAAATAATAATATAATAAGTTCGTATTCCCAGGAGCATGGAGTTAATTGTTAGTCGTGCAAAAAGGAATTAATTGTTAGCTGCTTTAACTTGATCTAGAAGGAAATATTAATAATGAACCTAGAGAAATTATTAAGTAGATTCATTCTTTAATTTGTAATTTAAGATAACCTGTTTTCTCTTTATAAGTTTTGCACTTTCTTTTTCAGCATTTTGTGATATTTCATATTATATTCATATTTAGTTCTCTAAAAATTTTTATTTTTAAAAATATTTAGATTCCATAAAGACCAAAATATTCAAACTTATACTCTTCTTATGAACAAAGTATTTGCGGCGGAAAATTTAGGAGTCATCTTTCTTTTTTTCTTTCATCTTTTTTCTTCTTTTTTTTTCAAACGGCAAGAGATTTTATACATGATTACCTCAAAAAAAGGTAACGCACAATGTACATTCAATTAACATCTGCGAGCAAATTGCTATCTACCTTTATTTAAAAAAAAAAAAAAAAAAAGTTCAATGCCTCGACTTCCATTTTTGATCTGGCCAGCTGAGTGTAAGTTGGAACTAACGTGACTCTTTTGTCAATTCTACCCTCACATGTAACAAAGGGAAACCCAAGGGTGTAATGCAAGAAAAATAAAATCATTTATATTTTTACGCATCCTTTCCATCATAATTTTTTTTTATGGTTTAATTTTACCTGTTATTATTTTATTTCTGTTTAGATGGAATCCAATATATAGTTATCAAACTCGGTCTAATTATTAACTCAGTGAAAAAGTCAAATCACTAAATTATTAATTTAACCAGTAAATTATTGGTTGAACTGTTTTAATATTTTATTATTAAATTTATTTATAATTAATCAATTATTTAATATATCATTTGTTATAAATAAAATATAAATAAATGTAAAATTATAATCTAATACTACTTAATTTATATATGGCACAACAATATCATAATTATATTTATTTGCAAAATCATAATTTTAGAATTATATTTATTTATAGTCCAAATAATAAGACAAATATTATATACATATAAAAATTAGAAATATGAAATAAAATTCTTTAAAAAAATACATTTTTGGTTTTACAAGATAATTTAAATTTTCAATTCTTAGAGTTAAATGCTAATAATAATATTTTATTTTAACTTTAAAATATCGATAATTAATTGTTACGGAAATACAATTATGTTTGAGTTAATCTATTTTTATTTCGTTAAAAATGAAAGATTTGGAAAGTTTGAGTCATATACTTGAAGCTGCACATTTGACATTAAGAGGGCAGTTGGAGTAAACGGCAGGAGCAATAGGATTCCATGTTAGGAGCTTGAGCTCAAATCCTCTCAGTTCAGAAATTTTTCCATTTTGGTAGCTCATCAACAACCCGCCCGGGTTGCACAAAAGTGTGTTGTCAAAAAATTCGTCGAGTCTTCTAAGCTTGACCACCAATTATCTGATTGAGTGACGGCTTAGTCCAACCGATTATAGTCACTAAGCTTGGGTCAATGGTGTTGGGGCTTCGTCGAGTCTTCCAAGCTTGGGTCACTGGATCTTTGGTCCAACCGATTATGGTAATACTACAACTTTTGGAAAAGGTTTTTTTTTTTTTTTTTTGAAAGGGGGGGGAGTGGCGGCCGCCCCAGTCAACTCGTAGGTTCAATGATGTTGGGGCTTCACAGCTCTGAAGACGAGGTTAAGAATTCGAATTGCTTCAATGGCCTTGACTCACAAAGCTTGGAAGCGACTTCCACCTTTAGCTATAGCCATGACAGCGGGGATGCTTCTTTGGTAATGCAAACAACCGGTGAAACCAGATGAACCACTGGACGAAACCTAGAAGTATACACTAAGATTTACGTTTGGTTAATTATGTCAATGCTTGTGAGCTTGTGCATTTAAATGTCACATGCTTGTTCAGCAGTATTAAAATTAATACTTTTTAGATATAATTGGAAACTAATCGCCATAATCCGATAACAAAATATACAAAACTTCATTGCATGTACACATTAAACTTAATGTGTCCCATACGCAAAGCCACCTAGATACATATTTATGATCTTATTGTTAATTAAGACAATGTATTAAAAAACTAAAAATGTGATTCCCTCGAGTGACCGAATCATCACATCTTAAAACGCTCTAGCACGACTTGATTAGATATAAAATTTGCACCACTTATCCCACAAGGCAGACCAAAACTGCTCATATAAACAAATTCAATATTTTCCTTCTTTCTTCCCCTGGGTTTTGCAATAACGTGACGTACAGCAGATGGCAGCTGTTCAATTGTTTGGTCCATCAAGAAATTTAGCTATCAAAGATGGTCAAAATTTCCTGACAATAAGTGACATGAGAGTCATTTCTCAGCAATAGTATCAACCATATTTACAAGACCAGGTCAGTTTTTATGCCTTTGACCTTTTGTTTTCTAAGTTTTTCGAGTATGGACATGGATAAACCCGACAAGGCAACTAATGCAATGCCATTTCTGCATAGCATTGAGTATATATGTGCTTGATACTTGCCTGTTACTGCTCATTCTTGCCATTTTTCTGGAGCTCAGATCAATAGCCTAAGTGCCTAACAATGGAGAGAGAAATCTCTTGCCTATGTATCCAACCCCCAGTTTATGGTGATCTTATAACAATCCTAAGCATCGATGGAGGAGGTGTTAGAGGCATCATCCCGGGAGTCATACTTGCTTACCTTGAATCTCAGCTTCAGGTAACTCCCGAAAGTTGAAAACATTTGCCTCCTTTATCTCTTGTATAGATCTTACCATAATTACGTAGATGTGCATACTTCAGTCTGAAATGTCAATATAACATGAAATTTTAGTCATTCGTTTAGTGGGTTTATCTGTCATTTTTGTTTCTATGTGTAGAAACTTGATGGCGCAGATGCAAGGCTTGTAGATTATTTTGACGTAATGGCAGGAACAAGTACCGGTGGTCTCGTAACTGCCATGTTAACTGCACCAAATGAACACAAACGTCCACTCTATGCTGCTAAAGACATAGTTCCATTTTACCTTGAAAATAGTCCTAAAATTTTCCCACAAGCGAGGTAAAGTATACAAAGGTGATACTTATACCTATATAAACGTAATTGCTTAGTTTGCCATACGATGATTATGGGGCTTAATTTGTCATATGATGAGTATGGGACTCGACCTGCAAAAGGAAAAAACTCTTAACGCGGGATGGCCATCAGGCCCTTAGAAGTTTGTTCGTTTTGTAGGTTGTCGTTTCGAGATTCCAGGTCCCATGGTCATCACATTGGAAACTTTTTACCATATGCACATTATCATCTTTCACTTTGACGTCATTACAATTATTTTGGGGCTGTTGACGAATTTTTGCAAGTAAAACAAAATTTTGTCCGCTTTAAAAGCGCAGGGGGGTGCTAGCTTGGATAATAAATCTATGGAAAGTTCTAACGGGACCCAAATACAATGGCAAGTATCTACGAAAGCTAGTAAGAGGAAAATTAGGGAACATGAAGTTGCACCAAACGTTGACAAACGTGGTTATTCCAACATTTGACATCAAGGAACTGCAGCCTACTATCTTTTCTTCCTACAAGGTTTATTGTCCAAGTCATCTCAATTGCTTTGTTCGTTTATTCATTTTTTTCTCCCTTCAGCCTTTCAAACAAATGTATATTTAATACGTATACTTTTCACCAAGCGTAGAAGATTCAATTTCTTCTTGTAGGTGACAACCGAGCCAGTGTTAGATGCTTCTCTCTCGGACATATGCATAGCCACCTCTGCAGCTCCTATTTATCTTCCTGCTCACTATTTCGAGAACAAAGACACTAGTGGGAATAAAAGAGAATTCAATCTCATTGACGGGGGCGTAGCAGCTAGTAACCCTGTAAGATCCTCTTCACAAACTGAGAGAAAAAAGAAAAAATTTAAAAGAAGGTGCTACTTGTTACACATTCTGATATAAAATTTTCTCAGCCTGGCCTGAAGACTATTTTTTATCACATGGTACCAGAGCATTCATATCAGACAATCAACAATCCATGGAATATTAAAAATAACTCAGTTCTGTTAAGACTTGGTCTATTAGGTTGGAGATTAATTGTTCTTCGGTACAAATTTCATAAAGCTGCACTGAATTTCAGACTTTGGTCGCCATCAGTGAAGTTACCACACAGATTATAAAGAAGAACCCAGATTTCTGCCCGATGAAACCGCTGGATTACGAACGTTTCCTTGTCCTTTCAATAGGAACGGGCTCCAACAAGGACGGAACAAAGTACAATGCTCAAATGTCATCTAAGTGGGGGTTGACAGGTTGGTTATACGACGATGGCTCCACTCCCATGATGAAATGCTACAGTCAAGCTATTGCAGACATGGTGGATTATTACAATTGTGTAGTTTTTAAGGCCCTTCAGTCTGAATGTAACTATCTGAGAATTGACGTAAGTTTCTCCTATGTTGATAACTTGGTTTCATCCAAGGATTGCTGCCTTTATCAACGCAACCCCACTAACTCAAGTTCTACACTTTTTTGACTGTAATTTAAATCAGGACGACAAACTGCGACAAAATCAAACTTCTGCCGATTTAGCAACAAAGGAGAACATGGAAAGTCTCGTGAAAGTTGGGGAGAGATTGTTGAAGCAACCAGTTTCGCGCATAAATTTGGACACCGGCCGATATGAACCAGTAGAAAATGGTGGCATCAACGAGGAAGCCCTCCAGAGGTTTTACGTAGTCGCATGCGTTTCCTCATGCCAGGCTGCGTATTTGCGCCTTGAATTGAAAAATTAAAAGTTTTGTTTTAATTGCTGCAGGTTTGCGAAGCAACTTTCAGTTGAAAGGAAACTACGGGAGTCAAGGTCGCGACACTCGAAAACTTCAGACTAGCACATGGGCACTCCGCCGTTTCAAGATTCGGTGGTCCCCCGTGGATACACAGTTGTAAAGCCCAACACAACAGTAATAAACTGATGGGATATGGCCCATCGTTGATTGGTTGCAAACTGATATCCCTAGTTGACAGGATCACGTAGTTTCTTTTCTTTGATTCCGTCTGCATCTAAGATGTTGCCTGTAGCGGCCATAATCAGAACATAGCGAACATACCGTTACCTAACGATGGTTTTCATATCGAACACCGATAGGTAGGGCATCACAGAGAGAGGGTAAAGACCCTACAAATGGGCTTGATTTACTGGTAAAACAACTTTCCACCTCATTGACTAAGTTTAATTTTTACAGGCACACGAATAAAAAGATGCGAGTAGATACACACCGTGCCCCTCCTTTTAACTTTTTTTTTGGTAAATTAACATGAGGCAATTCTGTGAGCATTTCCTAGGTTCAGTGTCTGATGGTCTGTCTTTGCCGCTGTCTTCCGCAAAGGGGTTTGAGTAAAAATCTGAACGAATAGGCAACATATTCCCACGAACGACGCAATCCCACTTAAGGCATAGATGCAGGCTGTCTTTATTAATGACTCTTCTATGGCAAGAAAAACTTATATTTAAATGTAAAAGGGCCATCTAAGAAGCATGCTGTGTTTCAGTGGTCTTTGAATAATCATGTATATAAAGCTCCGGCACAAATTGAATAAAACAATAATTGAAATAAATTGAAGAATTGAATGAGATTTGCTACTGTTTTATATCACAAAACTATGCAAATATTTGCTGGATAACTGTCTCAGCATTCCCATTGTACTGTGCAAGAAGATGGATGGCATCGGCCCTCGGCAATGCGAGAAATTCCTGCACAATAGAGTTACAGGTGAGCTACCGCTATGCCTAACATAGTGTGCTTAAAGGCACCACAGGTTACCAAAGATCCGTTCTACTATAAATCGAAAATTCAAAGCATTTTTAGTGGTCATTTCTTTCCAATATGCAAGGAAATTGCAAGATTCACAGTACCCTGAAAAATTGAAAACCAGGATAGGAATGTGCATTAAGTGTCAGAAACAGCATTTCCTCAGCTCAACCAATCCTTCCAATCTCACCAGTTATACACATACAAACAAAAACAATTATCTGGATGGAGAAACTACAGGACTCGAGAGGTATCTATCCCAATCCACCGCAAACAAAATCCCTCACATGGAAACCCATCTTGCTCAAGCTTTTGACAGCAAAAACTGATAGAGAATAAAAGTTGCAACACAGGCAGGCTTCTGGTAGCCGAAAGAAATGTCCAAAGAGATATCTGGCTTTAACGTGTGGTTTTTGTTCCCTTAATGAGCTAAAGAACAAATAATGTGTGGATGAGATGGACCCATACCAGCCTAGTTAAATTAAATGACAGCCCTGCCTAGTAAAGGTTGTCTAAAAATTCTAAATCCCATAAAACATAATTGGACTTTAGAAATCAATTTGGTAATGACTTTGCTAGCCCACAATTCAACAGTCTTCCACTTGACATTAAGGACAGAGCCAAAATATAAAAAAACAAAAATATCAATAATGGCCTCCTAAAAGTAGTCTAGATAACTGGGGATGAGTTTTATTCTTGGAGAGCAGAGAGATGGAGCAGCAGATGCTTAATGCTGATGAAACTGTAGATTTTACTTGTCCAGGATTTGAAGGAAATAAAGGCCCAACTTACCATCACTTTAACTATTGCATTTTCATCACAAATAACATCTCCAGATGATACTTGATTTGGACTGTTACCATCTTCCAACACCCTGGTGTTTGAAGATACTGTAATTTGGGAGGATCCTTGGGTGCAGCTATCAACATTTGGCTTTGATGTGGAGCAAGCAGAAAGCAAGGGAGTATTGGCATCTTTCAAGCAATCTATCCTCAGAAGACTTTCAAAGCGGTCTTTGCACATTTGTAGTTTAAACCACTCATTGTGTGTGTGAAGAGTAGCCCTCATTATCCCCATAAGCTCTGGTTCTTCAATACCAAGCCTCCTACCAAGTGCAACCTAGCCAAGATATCCATATTCTGCTGAAATGAATGCATCTATGTAGTCCAGAAATTTATATATTCACAGCTGAGGACCATTTTATGGTACTAATCCAGCTTATAGAGGTAAAATTGAAAGTCCCACCATATACCCTAATCCAGCTTATAGAGGTAAAATTGAAAGTCCCACCATATACCCACAAATGCTAGAAAGCTAAAAAGCTTTGAAAAGGAATGTTCCTAACCAGGGGAACTAATTAGCAACCATGAAAGTGCTATTCACTTATTGCCTAAACTCACATATGTGCATTTAATTCCCAAGCTGCAAAAAATACCCAGTTTAATTTGTGTTGCATTAGAACATATGATGTCTGAAATGCATTGAGCCAGATAAGAGCCATTGAATCACACTTTGTAAGCATAGTGCCATGTGTTCTCTTCTTCAGTATGATTAATTCATGATTCAAAGGTTCCAACTACAAATATACCATGAATTCCAATGTTAAAATTGTGAAACCTGAAGTGAGGTGGCAAGAGCATGCAAATGCGACTCTTTTCCAAGCGCATCTTTGTTAGGTCGGAGCAATGACAACAGAGTCTCCTTCAAGGGCTTCAGCAGAGCAGGATCACTTGCTGCTAAAGGCCCCAAGTGTGAGCAAGCAACCTTTAGAGCACTTGCATGATCACCAGAGTTAACCAGCTTAAGAAATTCAACCTGAAACCAATGAAAGATTCATAAGCAATATCCTCAATACCTGGATAAAATTATGTTGCAGTAATAAACTAATTATTCTCTGCATTTCTTTATTGAGTCTGACAAAGGTCATTCACCTGCTTTAATTGGAATAGCAAGACTGGATTTTGCCCAAAAAAGCTTGAATCCAATGCATTAACTTCTTCTACAACTTCTGCAGCCATCCCTCTACTTGTTAGTTCCTTCATCCATAGCACAATCTCAAACCCATCAACCCTATTGCTTAAGTCCAGCATGGAATGGTCTTCGGTGGTCTGCGGATAAAATGAAAAATATTATACTGCACTGGACTCATAACCATTAATGGCAATAGGTTACAACTTACAAGTGAATACCTGTTGCTCCCGTGACATACTGGTGCCAGTGACAGTACCAGTAATGTCTTGCTTCCTGCACCAGTTAAAAAAGACAGCAGGAACACAATCTTGGTCATCTTGCCTCCCCCTCCATCGCTTACGTTTGTTCCTTTCTCCACCAGCATAGTTTCTACTCCTTACCTGGGCTTTTGAGAATCCAATTTGGTGTGATTCACTGGTGCTGCAATGTTCACAATTGCTTGTTGATTCAGATGCAAATCTTAACTCAACATCAGTTCCTTGTGTGCTGCCAACATCTACATTACTTTTGGAAGAAACATCCATGTGAGCATTGCTTATGCATGTTTCACCATCAGAATTTTTACTTGTAGCACGATCCATTTCAAGAGAACAGTCCCCTGATGAACAACAACCAGTCTCTGCTTGATTAACTTTTAGAGAAAAAGAAAGGGTTTGCACTCCAGGTACTGAAAGAGAAGTATATAGTTAATTTCATAAACAAGAGAGTAAAAAACAAGACATTCTATAACATAAATGTGATACTCACCAAAGGGGGATGAAAGGCCAGAATCCACAATCCCCCTATAGACACAATATTCACGGACAAGCTCGTCAAGCAAGGTAACATTCAATTTCATCCGACATAATTCATTCTGCAACAGATAGAATGGTAATAGCTTGAGATAAGATAATATGTTAAGATTCTAAACAAGGGGCATGTTAAGCGTAACAGCTCATGTTGAAACAGAAAAGTACTGTATTAAATTTCAGCTGAGAATTTGATAGATGACACACATATTGCTTATGAAAATGCACTGTCCCTATATTGCTCCAGCCATTTTTAATAAGTCAATGTGAACATAATTCTCTTTTGATCAGAGGACAGAAACTATTGCAATCAATAAAGTGTAAAAGGTTTCATATTTCTTTTCAGGGAGGGGGAAGGAGGAACCAGCAATGAAAGTAACAACAATGTAGTTATCATTTAATCACATCGAGTGCCTGTCTGCATGTGTGTGCATGAAAGGTATGGAAAGGTGAAACATATATAGGCAAAGAGGAAAATTCCACCTGAAATGCCTGAAACAAATCTCCTTTAGCAAATCTCAAGCTCTCAACTGCCCCTTGTCTTGAAAGACCCACAGCATGTGCAAGAGCTTGTATATCCACCTGCATTTCCAGATGATTATGTAAGGAAATACAATATGAACTGTAGATTCTAGCCAACGGTTTCGACATATGAATATGCAGAGTACAAAAATTTCACATCTATAGTAATGAGAAGCCAACTCAGGAGCCATTCTGCACATCAGCTGCAACCGGATCAAAATAAAAAAACTCACCTCATCAAATGGAGGTGCTCCATACAAACTCTCCTGTGGCACACCGGGAGGATCACGTTGCTCTAGGAGCAACCGTGCTGTAAGATGTGAAATGGGTGATGAAATTCCTTGATGCATGCAAAAGTTTTTATGATTACTGCACAAAAGGAAAACGAATATTGAAGGGCAACTACAGTAAAGCAAGCATTAATAAGCATAAAAGCTTTAGACATATACCTATTGGGTGCAAAAATTAAAAAAAAAAAAAAGACTAACCATATCAAATATCTCAGTGTCATCAAAAATACTGGATCGTATGCGCGCAAATGTGCTCTTAAGACAGAGGAAATGATGCCAGCAATGTCAATCCTCCTCCATTCGGACCACTGAAACATATGTATCATGCCATATCAGACATCTATTCACACTTTTCAGATAATTTTTCCATTTACCATCACCATCGACCAATGGAAATATGATGTGATCAATGGTCTGGCTTTCCATATGGTTCAATGGGTAGTTTATTTCAAATTTCAAAACCAAGTTCCGCATCAAAAACCTTGCAGGCCATTGAAAATTAACTGTTATCATCCGAGTCACTCACAGATGAAAAATCAAGATACAAACAAATGCCATGGCAGAATTACCGAACTATGAATGTTGAAGTGTAAGGAGCAAATTTAAAGCACAAGTGATCCCTTAGGGCGAAAAAGAACTTTAGCACACATAATTCGCCTTTTCATGACAAATATTTTCCTTATTAAGTAGTAATGGCTAGGATTAAGCAAAATACAACCTGTTAGGAAAATATTACTTTTAGTAAGTGTTGCCTACGAGAGTAAATAAAGAACCGTACCTCATATGCCACGGGAGAACTCTGATCGTCTTTGTCATATATGAAGGCAAGAAGAACATGCTTGAATTCCTCATATGCTTCCTTAAACAGAAGCATAGACATCTGTCAGTCCCCATAAATGAAAAAAAAAAGAAAAAAGAAAAAGAAAAAAAAGACAATTCACTAAAAAAGATTCAAATTGGTTCAACAAGGTAGTTTTCCGGTATGAAAATTAGAGTTTCTAACTTCTCCCTGAACTGCAACAACGAATCAGTCTCCAAAATCACAGAAAACGTCCAATTAACTTTGGTTGAATTGAAATAACATAATTTTTTTTCTCAAGAAAGGAAGAAAGGAAGAACGGAAGAGCAAATACCGGATAGGCATCAAGAGCACAAGGAGCAAGAGCCGTTCTTATGCATTCAATTGCAGCAGCTCTGCCTTCCTCTGTCCCTCTCCTTAACAGCTCGATAAATTTCTTCACCGAAAAAAAAAAAAAACAAAATCTCAAAATCCGAAAGTCCGGAAACTAGTTTAACAGTCTTGTTTTCCGTCATTAACCAACCTGCTTCTGCAACCGGAAAAGAAGGCGGCGATCGTCGAGGATAAAAGGCGCGTTCACCCGTAGAAGATCGATGACGGAGTCAATGTCGCCAGCCTCCACGCACCGTCTGATCTGGCGAATGATCAGCCTCGAATGGCAAGACGAAGAGGAAACCGAAGAAGGAATAGGAGAAGGATAAGGAGAAGATAATGGCGACGACGACGACGAAGGCAGCGTGTCCTCGATTAAATTCTCCGATTTCGCGAAATCAGCCACGAGAGAGTCCAGAGTCTCCCAGTTCACAGGCGTCGAGTCCATGGCCTCTTTCTTTCTTATTTTCCCGGGAAAGTCTCGGAGGTTGAGTGCGTGAGCCAGAACGTGCGAGAAAATTTTGGCAGTGTTATTGTTTCGGTGTTCTGGTTTTGATATTTTTTCAGCTATTTTCTTTCGTAGAATTCCCTCTAGGCAAGAAAGGCGGCGACGTGAGGTTAAAAGAAAAGGCTGGATTTTCGGGTTATATATGTGCCACGTGTCGTTATTTCGGAGCCGTATAAATCTGCATGGGCTAATTTGACAATGTTTGGTAAATCTAATTTCTCACTGTCAATGACGTGGAAGAACGGGAGAGTAGCAGCGTAGTCACCGGCAAGTCCAGGAACTGACGTTGAACAATCCATGGATCTTAGCCCCAAAAGAGCCCACCGTAAAAAAGGCTAAAATAGGGAGAAAAGTAGTTTTGTATGTTTTTTTGTGATGGGGTTGGGGAGGGCAAATGTATAAATGGGCAGATTTGGGGAGATTTTTTTTTTTTTTTATCGTGTCACCCAATTTTTTGAGGTCCGAAATATTATCCTGATATATTATCTTATTAATTGATATTGAAATTTTAATGATAGCTTTTTTAAATACCCATGTGTTAATCATGTTAATTACTAAGAGTAATGAGATTGATAATGTAATCATCCCAAGATTTACTTTGATATTTCAATCTAATTGAATTACTCAGTTTGCTGTGGTTTTAATGCATACTATGGGTATCTCCAAGAACAAACTTCGACAATAAATTAGTTTTAAAGTTTATGTCGTTGAGTTAATTATATATTATATATTTTTTTTAATTTTTTTAATATATAATGACTATTAATATGAACTATAAATATACATTAAAAAGTCATAATAATTTTAACACGAGATCAGATATAAAATTCATTAAGTTGATTGTATTTATACAAGGAAACTCTTAAACTAAACTTCTTGTAGCTTCGAGCATGTGTTTGTCAATTCCCAGAAAACTCAATGAGATCACTCAACAAGCACTCATTCGCCAGTTCTTCCTTTTTTAAATCGATTCAAAAGCATGTGATCTGCGTTTGCTCAGTGTCCAATTCCAATCCAGCTTTCCCCCGATGGCTTGATCAGTCCTCTGCCTTTCATGTCCTTCCTCACTCTCAAGGAATCGTCCCATCTTCCAGTACTTGCGTATAAGTTTGACAATGTCACATAATGTCCGGCACGTTCCGGTTCCAAGCGGACCAACTCTTCGGCAGCCAGCTTGCCAATATTGACATTGTGCTGGGCTCTACAGGCGGCAAGAAGGGTCCCCCAAATAGACTTGTTAGGTTCTATGGGCATCCTGCGAATAAAGCTCAAGGCATCTTCAAGGCGGCCAGCGCGTGCTAACATGTCAACAACACAAGAATGGTGTTCCATTCTAGGAGTGAGCCCATGTTCTTCGGACATGCTCTGAAAGAATTTAAGACCTTCACCTACAAGACCTGAATGACTACACGCTGACAATGCAGCGATGAAAGTCATAGAATCGGGTTGGAGGCATTGCTTCATTTCCCACAGGAGTTGAAGCGCAGCCTGGCCATGCCCGTGCATGGCAAATCCTCCTATCATTGCATTCCACGAAACTAAATCTTTAGTGGCTGTATCAGAAAACACAGAAAAAGCTGATCCAATGCATCCACATTTGCAATACATGTGGATCAATGCATTGCAAACGGAAACAACCAAACTTAGACTACTTTTAGCAATGTAGGCATGAATCTGTTCTCCATATTCTAAATCACAAACTGGTAAAACAGTCGACATTGTTGTCTCATTATACTTAATACCCAATCTTTGGATCTGGGAAAAATATTCAAGGGCCATCTTCCCCAACTCCAATTCCACAAAACCTAAAATCATGGCATTCCAAGTTACAACATCAAATTTATTCATTAACTGGAATACATTTGTAGCATACTGAATTTTTCGACATTTAGCATACATCGTCAACAAGGCTGCACCTGCTGAACTGTAAAATACATTCCCGTCTTCCCTTTTAATTCCATGGCCATGGATTTCTTTCCCACTCATCAAAGCATTGAGATTGCGGCATGAGACAATGGCAGTAGACAGAGAATCTGAATCAACAAAAACCATCCCCCTACTAACCATTTCCTTGAAAATCCTTAACGATGTTTGGTGGTTTCCAACCCGGGAATAACCCGAGATCATGGTGGTCCAAGATATTATACTGGGTTCTTCTATCTGTTTAAAAACTTGCCATGCTTCATCACAAAGCCCCTTTCGACAATAAGCATCGATCAGAGTATTCAAAGTAACAATATCAGGCTCGAAACCATCCAATCTCAAACAACCAAAAAGCTCAACAGCCAAATCCAACAATCCATTGCACACATACCCTGAAATCATTGAATTCCAAGAGTACAAATCTCTATAACCCATCTCCTCAAAAACCCACCTAGCACTCCCAACATCCCCACATTTGGAATACATATCAATCAAAGAATTACGAACGTGCAAATTGAACTCACAGCCCCTGACAATCACATCTTTATGTACCCAAAAACCTCCTTCGATCCAAAATAACAGTGCGCACGCTTTTAACGCTTTTGGAAACACATAGACATCAGGCAAAACACCTCTAAACTTCATTAACCCATAAGTTGCTATACATTTCTCATACTTCCCGTGCCTTACGTAGAACCCAAGCATCGAAGTCCAAGCGAAAACATTTGGCTGCGACAACCTGTCGAACAGTTTCTGGGCATAGTTCAAATCGTCGCAGTCAGCGTAAACCTGAATTAATTTGGTGACCGTGAAAGAATCCTGGTGCGACCCAGAAACGGTGATCTGTTGGTGAATCTGCTGGCATTGGTTCAGTGACTCGGAGTCGCTACAGAGTCTAAGTAAATGCTTCAGTTTGAGAAGGGTCGGCGTTTTGGCATCGAATTGCATACATAAAAGGAGATTGCTCTTTGCCATGAACTCATCTCAGTTAGAGTTCTGCCGACCCAAATGACGAGGATAAATCCTTGACTGGGCTTGACTGGGCTGGAAAGGATAAACCGAAATGACGAGGATATGAAGGCGTGCCATCGACGCTCATAACCACTTCATTACGTTTGTAGGCTCGCGTTCTCAGTCTTGTCTATTCCCTGAAATCTATATTATATATATGCAACTAATAGGTATAATAATGGCACGTGTCCGTTAATGAGCGTTGTTTTTGGCTAAGATACACGAGGTCTCATTAGGTGAGAATTGATATCTGCCCAATTATTGAGTTTGGTAGAAAGAAATATTTAATTTGAAGGAAACGAACAATTGTGTTGGACCATTTTTTTTCTCTTCTTGCTTTCTTGGTCATATGATGTCAAAGTGTTAAAACTGGATTCCTGGAACTGTTGAAGTTGACCTCTGCGGAGTCTCCTTTCTTCTGACAGCAATTTTGCAAACCTGGAACTCGGTAAATACAGTTTTTTAAGCTCTGACTATATGGTATAAAGCTGCCAGGGCAACTGGTAGCTGAAATTTTACCGAGTTATCTGATGAGAGCTTGTTCATTGGTGCCTTCATTCTCAACTGGTTCAAAAAATCACACTATCCAGGTGAAGCCCGGAAACTGGATTATGCAAAATCCTTTCTCCAATCTTCACAAGGTCTTCCATATTCTTTTTGGTTGCTTTGTCTGTCGATGATGTGTCCCCACTTAATGTGTCATCCTGATTGATGATGTAATAGAAATAATAATCAGCAATTATTATATAAACCAGGTTTTTGCGAATCAAACGTTGATTTTTTTTTTTTTTTTGTTTTTTTCCGCAGGATAACCGACGATTATGGACTGCAGTTGCACCTGAATACGAAGGTAGTTGTGCTCGCATCTAATGGTGCTGAAAATTAAGGCCATGTGAAGGTTAACCATGTCTTCACTAGCATAAGCAAAGGCATCAACTAATGGACAACGACCACCCTTGTAAAGCCATCCAAGAATTCCCTGCTACGAAGCCATTTGAGCATCGTATTTTTTTTCTCCATTTTTTTGAGGTTCCTGTTCCTAATGAGATCACCATGCCGGATACTTGGCATACCGTAGAGCGTATGCTGGCAAGGCTTCTGGGTCACCCGGGAACACAGTTCCAGTCGGTTTTATAGCAAGCAATGCTCTTCAAAGAAAAAAAAAAAACATTTTGCTCCAATTAGAACCAATATTAGGAACGAAGTCCTCCATTTTATTTCGTCTTTGGTTGACTGTCCTCTTACTGGATTATTTGCAGCTCTCCCTCCATCAAAAATGTGGAATTCCCTCCTGCTTCCTAACGAATCTTCGGATTTGAAGTAATATGCTGGAAGATAAGTTGGAGCTAACGAGGTGCCGATACAAATATCAGATAGCAACGCATCTTTAGAAGCATCAGTTTCTGCCTGCATAGATCATATCATAGCCAACAAGACACAAATCAAAAGCTTTCATCAATCAAGCTAGGAAATTTCCCATGAGGTCCAGACATTACCTCAGACGTTGAGAATGCAGCGGGTTGCAGTAAATGGATGTCAAGTGTGGGTATCACAATTCGGGTTACAGTCTCATGGAAACTTTGATTTCCAAGTATGTCTTGAGTCAGCTTTCTCAAGTACTTGCCATTGTATTTTGGTCCTGCTGAAGCATTCATTCTCATAACCGGTCCCCCAAATTGCCAAAATCTGTATATAAGCACTATTCAAATAAAATTCCTTGGAAATGAATAGAGGTTATAAAATTTTGATCAGGAATGCTAGAGGCTTACTTGGACCGAGAAAATATTTTAGGACCATGTTTTGGAAAAAGGGGGACAATATCCTTGGCCTTGTAAAGAGGACGCTTGTTTTTGTTAGGAGCAGTTAGCCTAGTTGTAATTAGACCACCTGTGCTAGTTCTGCAATCACGTCGAAGTAATCTGCAATACGAGTTTGTTCTCCATCCAGTTCCTAAGTACACAAAACAATCAGCTTAGTCTCAACAATGTTTCTCTCCGAGACACTAACATATCAATATAGAACTAGACGCATGTCTTTGGCATGGAGTCCAAAACCAGGCTTTCTTATTCGCTCAATTCCAAGCCTTAAACTAGACACTTCTTGTTCCCACCCGCATAACTACAAACCCAAAAGCTTAAGCTGATAGGTTAGGTTAAAAAAAATTTTAAAAAATCATATATTAGATTTTGACAAGCTTTCTCACATGAAATTCTATTGTCTGAAGAGTATAGTTTGAACAAAAGCTTGCTGGGTCATAAAACTCTGATTAAATGTCTAGAAATCAGTATTGAGTGAGGTCATAAATGCATCATATATTAAACTTTTACACAAACATTATAATTATCGTTGTCTAGGGAAAGATGTAAATTGAGATAAGTAAATACATCCTGTGTGGTTGCAAAGTGAGAGTCAGAGAGAGATATTGATTGGATGACTGGTACCCATACTTGCAACTTTGATTCAAGGAAGCTCAAAATGGTTCCTGGGATAATGCCTCTGAGTCCTCCCCCGTCAATGCTTAGAACTGTAATTCTCTCACCTTATGTCGTTGGGTTGGTTTCATCGCTGAGGGTATGGTCATTCATGTTTTTTTTCCTTTATTTTTTTTGGGGGGGGGGGACAATTACAGGTGAAAACCTTGGTTCCATGGCTTTGCTATTTCGCCTCCGTATGTAGGAGGGAGTTGATGCTGTCTTAAAGAACAATGACATTCAAGGCTGGCCAGATTAGGGGATAATCTCAAGGTCAAGCTAGTGTTGGGATTAAGTTTAAGAGAAGCTAGCAATTCACCCAACCTACTAGCAATCCGCCCAACCTGTGCCGTCAGCCGTGGCAGGCCGGTGTCCTAATTTGGATTGATATTCCAACCAAAAAACACAAGAAGAATTGAAGACATCGTCTTCCAATCATTGTACTTGACCACCAAAAACACAAGAAGAATTTGAAAATATCATCTTCCAATTATTATGCTATGACTATCTCAAATGCATATTCGATTATCTAAAACTTCTTTAATTTTGTAAACATTTAAGATGTAATTCACTTCTTAATTTCGCGTACTTAATAAGTTAATTATTTATTTTTCTTAATTTAATTTGCACGGAATGTGACGAAGATTGAGATGCCACAGAAAAACCCGGTTGTGGGGAAATTTATACATTCTTCCGCCTAAAAGAAACAAATTGGTAAAATGACCCCATTTCTAGATAGTCATGCTGTGTGTCAGTTTGCCTTAAAAAATTAAAAGGGCTAATTACTTATCAAAAAAGTGCTCAAACCACCGACGTCTAGCCAATAAATGGGCAGAGAACTCGAGTGCAAGTTATCCTCATTCCCAAAACATCGATACTGGATCCCACTCACGGCAGTGCCGCTCACGGCACCCCACCCCAGTCACCTACTAGACCACTTGCGGGCACAAGCGGGAAACAGGAAGGCACGCGGGGTAAAGGGAGTTAATTTTTTCACTCGGATCAAGACAAGGATTGCGTACCGAAAGCACGAGAAAAAGGGTGGAATTGGATTGTCATTCCCTCTATCATTTGCTCCAGTGAGATGATAGGAATTTTCTCTTCAGAGGTGAAAGGCGCCAAACAGCGGTTAACCGTTGATTTGCCCGAAATTTACAAAGATCATTGCAAATCTTGGTTAAATGTAAAACCCACGGTTTGGTTACAGACTCGTCGGATATCAGTGTTGTTAGATTCGGATCAGAGTAACTAAAAAAGAAAGAAAATGGAAAAATTTGTGACTTAAGTGCTCAACATTATTTGAGAGCATAAAAGAATAAACATACAACACATAATTATCGTGTTTAAAATTACACCAAAATAAATATAGCCCCTCTCGCACGCATATTTCACAATAGCTTAATTTATTATCCAAAATAAATTACAACTTTTCTGCATTGTTAGACTAGTCAGAATGTGGGAAAGCTAAAAATAAAAAAAAAAAAGATCTAAGAGTGCAGAAATTGAAAACTTGCTTGTCTCTCAAAAATCACACCCCCCCCCTCCGGAAAGGCTACGCCACCAAACCCTATCGATATTGCTCTACGCTAGCATTCTCTGGTTACCTAAAGCAGTCCCCAATAGCGCGATGAAGTCATTATCATTCAAGCAAAACTAAATTTAATAGTCGAAACATCTCAAGAATTCGAACGAAGACTTTATGAAGGAAAGTCGCATTGAAGTGACCTTCAACGTGTCAAACACAAGGCGGTTGTAAGAGAGAGACGATAAACCAGCCTTTACTTTTAGGTATTGCGTCAGGTTGTCAGGCTAAGAATATATATCACAAAAGATTTTCAATCAAAAATTACTAACAATTCTTAATTAAAGATTTTTTTAATTATTATGTGCATATTTAGAATACATTAATCAAAAATATCATAATTAATAATTTATATAATTCTTATATTTAAAAATTAAAAATTTTTTATCATTATTTTTTAATTTCAAAATGTGTGTAAATAATCGTATTTAATCAATAAAAAGTAGAAAAATAATTTCAAAATTCTCATTATTGTTCTTCTACTCTTATATGGTATCAAAACTCTCGTGAGTACATTCGCATCCTTTAATCAGTAACTAATTCTTCCACGGCCTCCATTACATCTTCTCCTAACTCCTAAAGCCTGCCCTCCATTGTTAACTCCCTTAAGAACAGTTTATCTCTTTTTTTCAATTAATACTTCCACATGAATCACTATCAAACTAAACTCCTCCAGCTACGCCTCACGGCAATCTCAATTTCAAGTCATTCTCTTGGGCCACGACCTTATGGGATTCATTGATGCCTCTTGACCTTGTCCTCCTATCACTAATCTAACTGAGTATTCTTTGTGGATTCACCAAGATCAATTAATTCTCATTGCCATTGTTGGATCCATCTCTCCTAGTCTTGTTCCCTTTATTACTTTCTTAAGACCTTAGGAGAAGTCTAAACTATTTTAACCAATACTTAACGCCAAACCATCTCATGCCCGCATCAATCAATTTAAAGAAAGTCTATGCCTGATTCAAAAAGGTACTCAATCAGTCACAAAATATATGCAACAAACTAAAGTTCTTGCACATTAACTTGTCGTGCTCAATGCACCCGTGGATAGTGAAGATTTGACACTTAAAATCCTTGCTAGTCTCAACGACAACAACTACAGAGACATATGCTTAGCCACGCGTGTTCGTGAAACCCTAATCACTTTTGATGAGTTACATTAAAAACTGATTGATTGATCCATCCCTACATCCTTAGCCTTATGAGTCCCCCTCCTATCTCCTACATCTCTGACACCACCATCATTAACCAGTAATGACCTTTCGCTGGCAACCACCTCCCCTCCTCGTGCCTCGTAGGACCCAAAATTAGTGTTACAGAAACATAGATATAAGAATAAAAGACTTGCTTGGAATTACAAATAAAATTATGATTAATACGTATAAGAAGAAAGTCAATTTTATAGGGGAGTCAATACCATAAATAGTCATAATATGTCAAATAAAGAGCGAGTATTTTATTTTTCTCGAATTAAAAAAGAGGTCGAAAGGTCAAGAAAGGAAAAGAAAATTATTAAAATCTAAATATAAAATTAAGAGATTTTAACAAAAATATCTCATCTAATTATATTAAAAGTATTAGAAAGAGAGTATTTTTGTTTTCATCAAGTTTGCATTACAACTGGATGGGCCGAGTACTCTGTTGACATTAATGGGCTTCCGCAGGAGAGGGAGACAAAAATAAGAAGCTGTGATCCAGCCCGGGGAGGTGCTGGATGACTCCCAAAGCGGTCCCAGTACCTTGCGGCAAGGCCATTGGATGACAAATTTTATCTGCCTCCATATGGCGCATAAAGGATATTTTTGCAGTACAGAAGAAAAAAAAAAAAAAGACAATTATAATTATGAATGACTAAATCTAGAACCAAAAATAGTAAGCTACATTGTTAAAATGTGAATTGCTACTAAAAAAATTTTCAATATTACCTTTTTTATATACAGGAGTGAGAGTCAAACTAAAAATAATTCTAATGAACCTTCTAATATTTTGATTAATTTGACAATTATTTAGATGTCTAGATGATCGATCAAATTTCCTTCATGCGATAAAATAGTCAAAAAGTTCAGCCTGGCGGGCAAGGAATACTCGCTGCGACGGGAGAAAAATTTTTGGCATTATTACTCGTACGAGATAACGTATTTGAATTTAACACATCCAATCGCTAACGCGTTGTTTGAGAGTGAGGGAAAAGGAAGAGAGGGAGAGAGAGAGAAAAATGGTGGAGAAATGGACACCCACCTTCTTCACCTGGTCCACGGAAACCATCCATATAAAAATTAGGAGGAAATTTTGAATATATTGCATTGAATATGATCCATTTTTCATATATAAGAGTAAAAGGGTAACCCTTCATAATTGTTTTTTTTTTTTTTTTCATCTCATGCTCCTCTTAATACAAAAAAGAAAATGGTTTTCTTCTCCAACTTTTCCTTCTACTCTTTTTTCTTTTTTCCCACCTAATTTCTTTCATCTCTTACTTTTTTCCCACAGACTTTTGCGGCATTCTTTTTTCTTCCCCTCGTGTAGGCCCCGCACACTTCGGTTTTGGCCGCGGTTTTTTTTTTTTTTTTTAAATTCTATTATTATTATACAAAAAGCGACTCCACCCGGAGACAAAAAAAATCTTAAATGAAAAATTTTTCTTATAAGAAATAATGATATCGTATAAAATAATATGACCCAAAAAATTATCACCACAATCTTGGCCCATGTCAGGCAAAAATTTCAAAACCATCTAAAGATAATGTGGGCCTATTGCATCCTCTCCTGTCACACTCATCTTCCAGTTGGTAAAGAATAGGATATTATATTTCTCAAAAACTTGTGACAATTCAGGTTTTAATTTCTATTTTCCACACATATTTTTGTCCTTTACTTACAACCAACCAAACCCATAACCTCAAATTGCACTGGAATCGAAAGGGCATAATTACAAGGATTAGCTTCCCCCCCCCCAAGTTGGCGAGGACACGACACTTTATTTATATGCAGAAATATGAATTGAAAGGCGACATTAGGTTAATACGATAATAAAATTTTGATGTCTCGATTTGCCAACTAGAAGCTGAGTAAAAGCCAAATTGATTGAGGCCCGCCCGCATAAAGTGCGGTATGTCCAGGCCACGACGACTTGTCGTTTTCCTTGACCCACATGAGGACGAATTTTGGAATCCAATGCTGTGGGGATCCTTTTGGTCACGTCATTCTGGCGGTGGCTGTGGCCCCCCATCTTGTGTGGGTCCACGCTACGGCCTCTAGAATCTCCCCTCCCCTCCACCGTAACTTTTCTTTAAGAAAAAACTTCGTTTGTATATTTAATTTAAGGGATTTATTTATAATTTTATATTTTATAAATTTATTTTTTAAATATAAGATTTTAATTTAAAAAAATTGAAAAATTTATAAGAATTAAAAAAATATTTTTATTGTATAATTTATAATTTAATAAATTTTTAAATTAACAAAAAAAAAAATCTTGTGATTATCCTTAATGGACTTGAGAGGTGCACGATTTTAAACTCAAATTTTAAGTAAAAAAATTATAGTAAAATGGCTCACTAATAGAATCATTTTTTTTTAAATAAAAAAAAAAACTTATTATGATGCTTATAAGCTGAATTGAAATAAGTAGTGACTGTCCAAAAGGGGTTCGTCTCGGTGGTCAGTGGACGAGGCTTGCATCTTACAAATTGCAGAGTCGAGTCTTGTCCGGGTTATTGGCCTCTAGCGAAGTCAGATCTTTACATCTCAGTGCCTTATTTTGTTAAGGCGCTACGAGCTTCAGCCCCAACGTAGGGACCGTGAGGGGGTCTCCAGATATTCTTTGTCGAGTATGACATCAGCCCTCTTTGTGCTCATATTTTTGTACTAAAAAAGAGCTATAAAAAAGGTCTCTTCTTAGTTAAATTATACGTTGGAGAGGGGAAAAAAGACAGAGGAGGAGAAAATTAGGAAGGTAAGACGAGACCCGAGAACTGAATATCTGAAAATAGTCCGAGCCTCGTTTATTGGAAGCGCAGAGAGAGGAACGTACAAAAATATTCAGGTCCCCCAGATTTTGGTTTCATGGGAGCGATTGACCATAAACTTTAGAAAGTTGCCGGTGCCCGGAGCAGTGGTCGCCGCCCATAAGAAACTTTCGTTGAGCACGATCCATCCCAATTGGTACCAGAGCACCCTGATGCCTGCAGCATTTGACCGGCATATCAATCTAGAAGCTTTAACTCAAACACCTTACATGTCGGGCCACCAAAAGATATTGCCATCCTAAAATTACAATCTACGAAATTAGAATCGATGAACTTAAAGTTAAATGATTGCATTGACACAAGACAATCCAAGTGAGATGGATAGTTTGCATGCATTGCGAAGCAATTCTGAACTGGATCGGATTTATGATAAAACTCTCCCCCATGAATTAATATGTCCTGCACACTTAAAGGAGTCGCCCTAGTAAAAGGATTTCAATTCCGGGTCCAGAAAGCCTGATGTTCACATTTCACCCTTTAATTGTCTAGTTAAAAAAGCAAGCAGTACTTGTGTGGACAGCGCAAGATTCCATGTCTTTTCCAACATTAAGCAGCACACCGGTCGTGACGTACTTCATGGACCCTTGGCTAATACCTAGCAAGACCATTCCCTGTACTACTTCATGTGGAAAACATCGGATGCAGGCATCTTTGAACAACGTAACTTTATAATTCAATGCTTAAACACGAAGGAACAAGTATAATTTGTCAGCCGAAGCTGTCATCACCCACTTGGTAACTGAGCCAGAACTTTCTGCCGGGAATAGAAGGAATTGTTTAGCACCTGAAAGCTGCAAATGCATTAATGTTCAATATTACTATGGCTTGGTAACTGCAACAAGTCGCCAACTCCATTTGCGGTCTTGCAGCATCCAGTTTTGGGATTCCTCGTCCGACAATCAAAAAGCTGACAGTGACTGTAGCAATAACGACCAAAGAGCAAATCGTTAGTAGTTCAGAAGGATGCTGTCTTATTGATCCAGCGTTTATATGTTCGTAGTTGGTACAATTTTCTTTTTTCATATGTTTATATACTTATTTAAGTATAATTTAGTGTGATAAAATTCAATCCCGTATTTAGTTTATGGTATACCCCTTTATAATTCATATTTAAAATTTAATTATTTTAGATTAAATTATTTCTTTTAAATTTCTTAAAATATTTTTATTAATTTTATTATTTTAATACAATCAACTTAATATGTATAATTATAATTTTTATTATTAAAATGTAATTGTATATCAAATTGCTATGATAGGATCCTATGATTCCAATAATTCTCCATTCTTAAGATTGTATATATCTTACGTGCTAGCAAGTGATTGCTTTAACTCAAATAGCCGAGTCATGTCTCACTGTAAATTTTTTCCCCAAATTCAATATCTTTATATGATATTGACTGAACTCAAGAGCTATACATGGGGGCATCATGGAACGCCCCCATCTAGCTGTCAACAGACACGTTCAAACATGTTACTGTGCCAGATTTAAATTACCACCACACTTCCCAGTTCACTGTAGGATTGGATTCTTCTTGTTAGTGATTGGGATTGAAGCATCAAAACACTATTGTGAGCTGTGACCCAGCACGTATGATTGGTCAACAACGTACTTCCAGACAGCCATCTTTAAGCTTGATTGAACAAAAACTTGAAATTAATTTGTCCGGTTATGGACCCAGACAAGAGACCATGCATGCATATTCCCAACTACGAATTAGGTGGTCCCTCGGGCGCAAAACAAATACTTACCATTCGTTGGAGCTATCCTTGCTTTAAAAGGTACAGAAAAATCCCACTTTAGGGTTTCGGATCTCGGATCTTTTACTCGCCTACTTTCTTTCATTCTCCGTCCTCTTTAGCGTAGAGTTCCCTCAAAATCATGAAACCGAATCAATTTCATTTTCTTTGGTACATTATCCAAATTGCTTTCCATGGAATTAAGCTTCATTAATGCTATTGGAAAAATAAATTTCTTGTCAATATTTCACGTGACAAAAAGGGCTTCAAGCAAAATTAAAACGTGAGATACAACATGTATATTAAGTTGATTTTTGTTCTTCTTCATTTTTCTTGAAAGTATATTGATCAATGGATTAACGAAATGACAGATTATAACCACTGCGTACAATTTAATCGGTACCAAGTATAAAATATAGAATGGAATTTAAAATTCCAATTCTAAACTTTACTTTTAGTTGAATTCTCTCTGTTAGTCAAATTGCACTGAAATAAATAAATAAAGTAATAAATTATCATAAAATTTTGGATAACTCTAGGACCAAGTTACATTCTCTAATGTGCAAAAGTTTTTTTTTTTTTTTTTTTTTTGTAGTCAGAATTTATTTATCGGGTGTCACGTATCCAGGTTTGGAGAACTAAAATAGAAATGATGGACTCTTTATCTTTAAGAAAGCTGTTAGATGTTGGGGTAAATTTTGCCAAGGACGAAGGGGTGTCTCCACCGCAGTACTTAGCCGGAAATGGACCACAACTGTTGACAATGGAAGGGGACATGCTTCTTTGCATGATGGCACATGGCTATAAATGGGTTTAGATTACGACTTTTTTTTTTTTTTTATGCGCCAATCATCCATCCATCTACCATGTATCAAATTTTACTGCACATAATTTTGAGTTTTTTTTTTTTCAATTACTTTCCTTTTGGCGTGAACCACTAGAACACAAACCCAGTTTGCTGTGCCACGTGCTTTCCATATGTTCTAGCTATCAGCCTATGTGCATTCTAAATTATCGAAACAAAATATTAAAGAAAAAATATAATAAATATGGGATTCGCATATCAAATTAAATATTAATTTTGTTCCATTATTTAATGTTTTTATTCATGTATCCATGAGTCCAATTTTTATACTTGGGAGTCTTATTCCAAACTATTTTCTTCAACCATTTAGGAAGAGGTGTAATCAATTCCCCAACCCCCCATCGTTGTCAGAGATGGTAAACTCAACTTTAACCCAAAATTCGATCTGACTCACCTGAAATTCGGTCTGCATAAAACATGAACAAAACAACTGCAATGTATAACTGGGACTTGACTCACTTGAAACCTGAAATGACTGATATTTGAAATGACAGAATATTTAAGTGAGACAAATCCAATTTGACTGTAACTCATTTGACTCCAGTCTAATTTGATCTGATATGAGACTCGAAATAATGAGTGATTTGTCCTAACATGCTTAAGTAATCGTAAATTTAGGTAATTTGAGTTCAAAATAACTTAACTCAAAGTAACAATAACCAACTTTTTTGGCAACCTAAGCCTGAATGACCCGCACACAAAAGATTCATGCCTCGAAAACCGTATTGCAAAACGATCCAGACCCGGCTCACTTGAACCCGAGTCGTCAGACCTGACTCGCTTGCCACGTATAATAATCGGCCTTTGTACGTGCATGCGTGAGCCTATGTTGCTTCCAATTTAAGTTTGATCAAGGTGTCTGACTGAGTGACAATAATTGGGCCTCGAATTCAACACGAATCTGTACCCAGTAAGCGCGAGACATCAAAAATCACCATCGTTGTCTTTTTGCCATGAAAGTGCCCTAGAACTATTCGACACTGAATTATTTTGTCTAATTTGTCTTGGGTAGCGTTAAATTGTTGTGAGTTATGACCAGAGGGAAAACTGTTAGATGATAAAAAAAAAAAAAAAGAGCATATGCAAGAGTCGTTTGAATCTAACGCACAATTTTGCTCTAGCCTAAACAATTTCAAATGTGGTAATCATAAAGATTCTCTGACTTGGGGAACGAATGTTTTTGGTTATAGTGTATTAAGTTTAAATCCTTGTACACAAACTTGGAGGAGTCAAGTCGTCGGGATTGCTTAATTTCAGCAGAGAAAGTTTAAAAAAAGGAACTCTTTACTTTCTAAGATTGACAAATAGAAGAAGATGGCATATTCCTATAATTGTTTCAAAGGGAAGGGGTCTATTTCTTTTGTTGGGAAAAATATTACCGAACGCAAGAATTGAACACACTCGTGAATGTATGAATAATAAAAAAATGAAACAGAACAAAATTGATACTTGATTGATGCATGGATTCACTGTTCAATTGCATTTCAATAACTTTTCATTGTTGTTTTTCTCACCGTTCAATTATTGTGTTCTTTCGTTTGAATTTTTTGTCATTTGTTATCTACTTTTCTTATCCAATGGTCATAAAATATACAGAAACTATAATTCGTCAAACAAAATTATTCCAAAAGGAACACTACCTAAGACAGGCTTGAGTCTAATATTCAAGTACTTAAAAGTCCAATTCCATTGCACGCTTCATTGGCCTTAATTGAAATGCGTCGCAAAATTCAACCCGCCAAAATTTCCTTGACTAATCAAAATGGGCATGGCCTATGGCCTACAATCACCAACCAAGATGGACAACCAACAACATCCATTTCATGGCTGACAAGTGGCAATTTTCTAAAGGTAAAAAAAACTTAAGATTCAGCAATTAGCTAGATTTCCAACATCCACACACATCACTTAAGTTTGCTTCCACATTCCACAAGAATAGCTATGTTATATAGCTTTATGATAATAGGAACCGGTCTGAATCCATGAACAAATTCTTTTTTTACCTACGATGACTCTGAAAGGAAAGCATAAAAGACATGTAAGCCGCAAAAGTCACCACTTTCAAAAGGAGATGAGAGAGGGAGATGGAAGGGTCAAAAAATGTCCGAGCCAAACGTGAAATTAAGGCCCTGACTTTGGAAAGAAAGAAAAAGGGAACGCTTTTAGAATTGGGAGATGACCATTTTAGCACTATCAAAGAAAACACGCCATCGACATAATAAGAAATTAGTCAATCACTCCCTTGTGATTGAAAGCCCTCCATGGCCTTGCTCACAGTTTGATTTGTTTCTCGATATATAGCACTTACTTTCTTACTTTGCCTTGAGATTCCTCATCTTGCTTTTCTCCATCATTTCCCACACCACTTTCTTTTCAATTTCTTTTGTGCACGTCTTGAAATTACGTCTTTCTATTGTGTTTGGCATCATAAAGAGACAACAAAACTTAAAGTTATTCAGTTCTTTTGGCTTGTAAACATGGCTTGTACTGTAAATTGTGTTATATTGGTATCTTCCTTTAATTTCCCCCCCTTGGATCCAACACCATTTAGATAGTTGTAGACTTGATTGCTTCTGTTCCTGAGAGAGTGGGTTAATATAAGTTGTTTGTTTGTCGAAATTTATTACACGGATGTGGTTAATTTGATATAAGTTAGATGCAAATTTATATTACACTATTACAATGATTATGTATGTATTTATAATTTTTATGGTCAAATTATAACTATATATCAAAAAATTAAAAATATACAAACTATCATAATATTGTAATGTATAAAGTCTGTGTCAAATTGTCCACGTTGATATATTTTAGTCCTTTTTTTATAACATGTTTGTGGTATCTTCGATCATCACACGGGTATTGGAAAAGATATATATTCCCGCAAAGCAATGTCGACTCGACTATTTTTCCGAATAACCAAGCAGAAATAGCGTGGGTCTTTTTAGCTCCATTTTATTTTATTGTATTTTTTATATATTGAAAATCCGTCTCATTGATCGTGGGTCTTTTTAATTTAATAGTTTACATAATCCCATCATCAAAATTGCACATTCCCATCAAAGCGAAAATGGTGAGAGAAAGTTTTGCATTTGCATGTCGGTTGGGGAATATTTGGTGAGGTAGCCGGCCCCCGTCATTCAAATCAACTTTATAATTATTAACGCACAGGTTCAAATAATTAAAGTAGTACAAAAAGCACTTTCGGATCAGAGGAAAAAAATCATAACCATAGGATAGGAGAGGGAGTAGGGAACACTCTTTTTCTTTATGTGACTATATGCATCCCTCAAAATTCTTTTATGAGAAAGCAGTAAAATCTAATATAGTTTTCTGTGCCCACCCTCAGCTAACATCCATGTGAACTTGTCTCTGCCCTTTTCTATTATCTTATTTTCAAAGGAATCTTATCTTTGCTCTATGCTTCTCATCGTGGACCTAAAAAGAAGGGGGGGGGAGTCATAATGAGCGGCATAATGTGAGAGATTCTTTATTTTGGAGCGAATATATCAAATATTCACTTATGCTAGAGCTACCGGCAAGCTCGATGTTGTGGGTAAATTATTGCATTTGTTGATCGCTAACTAATAGAGGATTAGATAAATAATGGCTTCACTGACTTTTTGGGTAGATAAATGTTCATCCTTCCTCTGTGAATTATCTTCCCTCTTAACTATAGGTTTTGTCGTTTAAGCGGCTCTTAAGTTGATGAAGATTTCCTTTCCCTAGCCTAATAATTTTTTTTTATTTTTTTTATAAACAATAAGAAGAAGAAGAGCTTGACAAAGAATCCCCCAATCACGGTTTCAATTTGCATGGTTAGTGCTAGGGATACGAACATTTTTTTTTCTCACTCTTTTACTAACACGATGCTGTATATAACCTAAACTTATTACTTTTTTACTCATACAAGCTCTTTTTTGTTTTTTTTTTTGGATAAATCAAACTCAGGTTTTGTTAAAGAGAGAGTTGAGCTGTTACAAATACATATGGGAAGAGTGGGGATTTTATTCATACAAGTACTACTTGCTAGAATTTATACATTAAATATTAGTATAATGTATGACATGTAGAAAAACATGATGGATTGGCTAGTGAGAGTTGTTTTAATGTGCTAGTTTATCTAATTACTAATGCTATTCATTATTTATGACATGAATTAATTTTAGGTTAGGCTGCTTGGTGCGTACATTCCATAGGCTAGCACTATAGTACATCAATAATGTATGAAAAGACTTCGAAATTCATAGTGGAGATTGCTACTATATACTTTAATCTAGTCATACTGTAAATACTAACAAAAGTGTTGCATTTAGAGCATGGTATTGTGAACGTACCTCCACTATCGCGCAAGTTTGACTTGCAGTTGAGCTTATAAGGATATTGGAAAGAGACGAGGTTTGATTGATCGACGGAGTGAGTGGAATGAAGAAGGGTAAGGTATGCACCTCAATGTGTCGTCTGTAGGCCAATTATGGCAGAGAAGATGAAATAAAGATATGTGTAGACAATAATTTGACTTTGTCCATTAAGAACATGTATTTATGAGTTTTCCGCTGTAACCAAAAAACAAAAAAAAAAAAAAAAAAAACGTAATGTGGGATTCGAAAAGTGTTAGATATTGTCAAAATGGTGTGCCCTTGTTTTAAATTCACATGCTATATATCTTAATCAAAAAGAAAATATTTTAAAAGAAAAGTTTTAGTATATATGAATTAAAATTCACGGTTAATTTGCAGAAATTTGAGAGAATTGGGATTTGGACTCCAAATTTCCCTCGAAAGCTTTCTTCCGGAAGGTAGAATACATTTGATGGTCAGATCAAGATGTGCAAACGGTGGCTCTGCTCTTAATTAGAATGAATACTTTCATGCTTTTTTTTTTTTTTTCTTTTTTCACTGTAGAGAGCATGTTCATCAACACAAAAGAACATCCTTTCAGAAAAGAAGAAAATTGAAGTTTTTCCTTTTTTTTTTTTTGTTTTAAATCTCTGTCCACCGTGCACCCAAGACATCATTTAATCGAGTCCCACGTGTGGCAGTACTGTATATTAATTGGGTGGCAAAGCATAAACATCTTATTATCTCATACCATATTTTCCCATTGATTGTTCACTTTTGGATCGAGTGTATCAAGCTTAGCTCAAAGAGGAATCTTGCCCAATGATCTAAGACTAAAAATGTTATTCTAAGTTTGACCCAAAAAGAGAAGGCTAATTTCTAAGATAAAGCTTTTAGATTCCATGGTAGCAGCTGTTTTGAGTCCGTTTCCCGCCGCATAGAGCAAAGGCGACCAGCCAGACCGTAATTGGCGACTGCTGGTTACATGACTAGTCTCTAAGAATTTTGTTATCGCTAATTGACAAGATTTGCCAATAAATCACACAGAACTATATATGTATAGAGTCGATCATTTATGATCTATTCAAATATTCAATATATTTATGGAGCATTGACTACATATGGTTGTATTTTTTGGATTATTTCTTTTTTCAAAATTATACAAAAATGTTGAGAAAATGTGGAAAATGAACATAAATATAAATACAAATTTATAAATATATAATTATAACTATTGATTATTATTATTATTATTATTATTATTATATTTTTTGTATTTATTAATCTACAATTATAATTGAATGATATAAATTTGTATTAAATTATATATTTATTTTTTTTTATCCTCTAGAATTAAAATCCTTATTATTATATTGTCGTGTAAGGCTTACGCCGATGGGGTGTTTTGGACAAATTATTTGAAGCAATCTGCTAAATTTCATTTGCATTTGAGAATTCAACCAACAAGTGCATAGTTTCCATGAGATGGTGAAAAGTTAACTGTGTAACACAAATCATTAAATTAGTACTTTTATTGCAAATCAAGATAGTTTGCAATTTGACAATCATATTATGAACAATACAAAAGGTAGTATAGTTTTTGTGTGTAGTTTTGCAGTTTTTTTTTTTTTTTTTACAATGGAGACTTGTAAAATGATGGACATGATAACATAGTAGTAAAAAAAGGAGTTTTAAGCGTTTGTAATAACTTTTTTCAAGAAACTTTTGTTTTTTAATTCTTAAAGGATATATTGTATTTTTTTATAAAAAAAATATTTTTACTTTTTTAGTATAATTTATTTATAATATTATATTATATAATAAATAAAATTTATTTAAAATAAAAAAGAATAAAACAAATTTATATAATAAATAATTTATACTCAATAATTATTATTTTTTAAAATTATCCGTACGGCGGCTGCGTTATGTTTTTTGAAATTTTCTTTCTAGTTTTTTGTTTTTACCATTCTTGTGTAACAATCATTCACTCAGAAGTAAAAATACTCCTAACGTGCGGCTGCCCACGTGGCTGTCATCTATTTGCCTCGAATTCGGCGCATTCTCTCAACGGCCCCATCTGCATAACGGCGCCGTCATATTTCCCGTTACAGATTCCCCGTCGCTGTTGACGGAGACCTGACCCACCCTCTGTTAGCATATCCACCACGCAACCAACCAACCAAGAGAGACCCAAAGGCCAAAACCATATTATGCGCTGCCCATTAAGAACCCAGCCCCCCACCCCTGATCCGCACCGTCAATCTGCTTCCCATCACCCGATCATCGCCGTCCAACGCGAACAAAAATATACTAAGAAGTTCCTGATTTCACTTGGTGAGACAGTGCAGAAGGGTAGCGGAAATTGCGGCGGTGGAAATGGCTCAGGTCAGCGTTAAAACCAGAGCTCGAGGTCTAGCCTTGGCGGCGACGGCGGCAGCCACTGCTGCTACAGCTACAGCTACGGCTAGTAGCTCTCGTATGACAAAGAAAAGGAAAGTCACGAATGAGGAATTGGACAATTCAACATCGCATAACATTAGGAGGAATCGTGCTCGTACTCGTAGACGCGCTGCAACCACGCCTGAGAATTCACTTTTGCCTTCGCCGGAGGTGAATTCTGGTCGCCTGGAGGCGTTAGAGGACAGGTGTTCGAGCCGTAGCCCGGATCATTCGTCGGACTCTTGTTGCTCCAGCAATGGATCGAGCGAGCAAATTGAACTCGCAGATCTGAAGGTGAATTGAACATTCGAGTTTCATTAGGTCTCCGCTCACGTCGTTCATGAATTCATCATGAATTTTGGGTCTCTCGCGCTTTAATTGCCAGTCATAATTTAAGTTCTTTATTTTTGAATTTTGACTCTCTCTCTCTCTCTCTTTTCTCTCAGGAAGAGAGCGTTGAAGTCGAAACGTCCGTGAATTATAGCAGCAGAGAAAGGTTTGAATTAATTACTTTTTTTTTTTTTGTGATACTTCCTATATTAATTCCATTTTAATTGAATTTCTTCCTATGCGTCGTTAAATTTCGAAATTCAAAATTCAAAGATCCATTTAAATTCTTCAGTTTAAATCCTTCACGCTATTTTCAGTATATATATAAATATGTGCAAGTATAGTCTCTTCATCTTCACTCTATGTACGCTGCTTTCTCGCAGGGAGGAGACGACGCCGTCGAGCGAGCTTCAAGCTGAATCATCAGAAGAACTGGATTCAACGGCGAGAAGGTCGGAAGAGGTGAGTTCTCGCCGCAGATCAACGGCGGCGGAGAAGATGCCAACGGAGTCCAAGCTGGAAGAATTCTTCGCCGAAGCTGAGAAAAACCTCCAGAAACAGTTTGTTGACAAGTAAGAACTCAAAATTTGAAAACCCAAATTCACGGACGCTCAATCTCGCATGCATTGCGAGCGTCAACCTCATCATCATGAATTTTAGCTCAACCTCCCGTTTGTTTCCTGAGAAAATCAAGATCCTCATGGCGTAGGTACAACTACGATATTACGAAGGACGAGCCTTTGGAAGGAAGATACGAGTGGGTCAGATTGAAGCCATGAATAGACAGCAACTTATGAAGCAACCAAGGAATCAAGGAAACAAACTGCGGTTGCCTCTGAATTATTCATCGCTTAATTCAGGTACTGCCAAGCTTTCAGCTAGTCCTACTTCTAGGCCTTTCATTTTTCACTCTCTAGCTCTTTGTTGTCTCTTGTACAGCTCTCTCTCTCTCTCTCTCTCTCTCTCTCCTCCATGTATAATTCCAAGCTCAAATCTGTACTTGTAGGATTATTGTATGTACACGCACGTAGAAGCTTCTTCTTAAAAATGCAGAAGTTGCAAAATTCCATTACTTGGAGCTGGAGAAAAAATAGAGCAGTTTAAATAATAACCAAAGTTAGTCTTTATATATATATATATGTGTGTGTGTGTGTTATTGTTTTTGGGTTTTCAGATCTTTTCCTCCATCAGCTAAATCTGGTAGCAGTAGCAGCTGCATCTCTTATTTATTTATTTTATTATTTTTTATCTTTCTTGTTCATTGAATTCCCTCCTCTTAAAACAGAAGGGATTGTTCTTCCTATTTCTTTTGTGTATTTGAGGAATATTGATAATTTACTTTGAGAAAATAACCGGAAGACGTTAGAGGAAATTGTCACAGCAACGATTAGCGATCTCACGGAGAGAGAGAGAGAGAGAGAGCGACGGAAAAATTCATGTCAACTCCACGTGGAAATGTTTCCTTCGGAAGTGCATACTGCCGTTTTTCCACAAAAAAATAAACAAAGCTACAGTTACTGAGTTAAAAGATATCCAATCATAATCGTTAATTATAATTTTAATATATATATATATATATATATATAATAATTAATAATTACAATTGAATGAAGCCGAATCATATCAAAATAGTGTTTATTTTCCGCATACACCTAAACTCTTTTCTAAATTATCCAATCCCAAATTCTACGGTGCTACTTTGTTTCTCACCGTGTAAATGTACGCGTGCGAGCGAGTGACAGTGCGTGTGTACTATCTAAAGATTCTTGCCCTTAAGTAACGTCCGGTATTCCCATGTTGCCCCCCCCCCCAGCGGCGCCTCTCCGTCCCCCGTTCTTCTTGGAATATATACGCTCTTTTCATTTCAACCTTCGGGCAAGTCCGGTGATTTTACTGTTAATAGTGGGTTGTTCTAGACTTCCAGTCAGGGCTTGAATTTAGTGTGGGTATTATGTGTTTTCCCATTTGTGTGGCATGACGTAAATAAAAATGCACATTCTGGGAACATAGTCTGATGTTGCACATGACACTGTCTATCCTGTTGAGGGGTGGTAGTGGCATTTACATCACGATATCGCATGGGGATTCCGGAGTTTCCATCGTTCGTGGCTGGGGAGGGCCTCACGGAGAAGACGTGTGTCGAGAAGATGTCAGATCAAACTAGGACAAGGGTTTCGACGGTTAAATCTTAATCAGATCTTGCAAAAGAGTACATGATTAAACGTCAGAAGCAGATTCTGACAATTAAGTCAACAAAAAATTAAAATTTTTAAATAAATAAGTATTTAAAGAATAATTATTACCTCCAATTCATATTATATATATGTGTGTGTGTGTGTGTGTGTGTTAAAATTGATTTGCACGAATAGAATGAATTCAATGTAAATGTGACAGGTATAGCATCTGCCACTCTTGGAGTTGGATCCCACCTACTGCTGTAGGGAGCAGGAGAGAGGGCCTCTTGGACCCTTCTAAACTCAAAATGGTTGGTGTCGGGCTCAAAGAAGGAACCCGTCGAACTCGATGTTATTTTTGAACCCGATGTGGGATGAATCATATAGGCTATTCTGAGCCCTCGCCCTTCATTTTCTCAAATATCAAATAGAAATACGGTAAAAAGACATTGAGCACAAAAAAAAAAAATTATTTTGTTTTGATATTTTCTTGATTAATGTCCATTACGACTAGCGGTGCTTTGCACTTCAATGCAAGAAAATTGGAAGAGATACAACCATACTAGCATAGTAACTAACTTAAGTCATCTTTGTCTACAGTTATCAAAATAAAGTTGAATTCATATCAAATTATATTAAATTTCAAATCATTCAAATTTGAATTTTTTTATATTTTAGATCCCAATTAATTATTTTTGCTAATACAAATGAAGGCTGAAACGATTGGTTAAAAAAGTGAAAAATAAAGAATAAAGGAAGATATGAGCATATATATAACAGGATATATATATATATATGAACGGCCTATATAAAAGGAAAATTAATGCCGATTGGTATCCATCCTAATGAAATTCGGACAATAAGCACCTAAATTTGTTCTATTATGACATAGAACAAGATAACAGACGCAGTATGTCCTATTTTCTGTTGTCGAGGGTTAAGACAAAACCACCATTTTATTTATTATTATTATTTTTGGAACAGCGACAAGAGTGCATTATTCAAAGCAAGACAAAACCACATTTTCGTCCTCTTCTCCTTCTTAAATTAGGAGCCCGGCTAGGGATTTTGTCACATTTTCGTCGTGGACGACATGTATTGTCATCCAATGCTCACGGGAGCTAGAGTGAGCACCAATAGAATGGCTTAAATAATCAATAAAAAAAAAAGACCCGTTTAATGGAAAAATAATCAAAGAGGGAAAAAAAAAAAAAAAAAGAAGAGAGAGAGAATCACCTAGCAAGACAGATACAAGGTAAATGTTCATACCCATCTGTTTCTTTTTATTACTTTCCTGGTAATAGGGAGATTCGATTCTATCTTTCTTCGCAAATTGCAATTGACCCAGCGAAACCGTCCAAATATTATTTTCGGTAAATGTGTCCTCTCTTCTGAGGCCAGGCAATCAATGAGGACGTGAATACCCTAGGTACGACACAGAATAAGTTAAGATCTTCTACTCCAAAGAGTGTCGCTTTGCTAACTACAAACGGGTTTCGATCCGATTACTTTAGACCCTCGACGTGAGAATTTCTCCGTTGAACGGTACGAGGCAAAGGCGCCGACTCATTACTATTCTCTTGATACAAATGAACGAATGTGAGTCATTGTCTGATAACGACTGCCAACGGCATTTGCTAATTAAGGAATAACGAGAGCACCTTTATCTCTTGTTCGTAGCCAAACTTCAATAATGCAACGGAAGGAAGAGAGAAATTGCTAGCTATTGCAAGGGCAGACGTGTAGGATAATTTGTTTCTCGTGGAAAGAAAGTGCCCTTGAACGAACTGCTTATTTAACAAATTGTGTATGCAATCGAGATTTAAATGTATTTGATAGAGCACATACTATCAAGATTTAAAATGATGTCTCATGTTCAAGTGCGAGAGGCGTAAAATTTATAAGAAAAAAAATGTATATATCGTCGTTTGGTATCTCGTTCTATAATTTATAATTTATAATTGAACGAGACCCTCGACAAAAACAAAGAGAAAAAAGAAAATTGTAACTGGTGAGGGCCTCCCTCTGCCTAAAATCATGAATAAAGGACACTGAAAGATTAAAAAAAAAAAAGGAAGAAGAAGAAGAAGTGGTTGCTAGGGGAATTTTCTTTTTCGGATAAATAGGTTCCGTGCATTTTAGGAAAACTTTTAGTTAACTGGTTCCAGTAACTAGTGCGCCCTTCTTCTTTTTCTATTGGGAACGAGCTTATAAATACAAACGAAGAAGAAAAATTCACGTCCGCTTAAGAGAGCACAGAATACAAATCTGTAATAAAAGTGTTAGAGCTTATAACAATACACATTTAGGTTCGACGCTTGAAGGCATTGAGGATAAAATTACAGATAGGTTTGTAAAATTTCAAATGAAAGTATCACGTACAATAATTAATTAAAAAAAAAACACAAAAAGAAAAAAAAAAAGTCGCCCCCCAATTCAATGCAATCAAAGAGAGCAACGGAACGTACAATTTTGCCACTAGGGGGCACATCGATCGTGGCTGGCACTGTACTTCTGGTCGTAATAATGCCGGGGGCCGGATTACCAGGGGAATATTTCCATCCCCGAGAGAGAATATCCCAGTGAGCATATGCGTCTGCCTCGGCGGTTCCTTGCGGTAGAGAAGACAATGAAATTAGCGTAACAGAAATTTTTTCTCTTTCCTAAAAAAGAAAAGACAGAAACGGGACCTTCGCAAGGAGTGGATATGGATCCCAATTGCTGTGCTGGACCTTCCCATGACATTTATTAAGGGTAACTTCTTGCGGTTCCCTTCCGGTTCTAGTTTTGGAGACTGACAATTTTGAATCTCTGGTCAAGAGAATTAGAGTGGACAAGCAGTCACTGCGCACTCAGAATTGGTAGTTTAAATAGTTTCTCTCGCGTGACAAATCTAATTTTGAATCCGTTACTTACGATTAAATTGAAATATATTAGATATTTCTAAGTAAAATTAAGATGGGCGATAAGATTAAAAGTGCAAATGTTATATTTTATGTTCAATAATTACTACTGTTAATTATACAAGAGTTTAACTAGTGAAATTTAGTTTGTGAGGAATTTGAATTAAAATATCAATTATTATTCTAATTTAAATTCACGGACATGATAATCAATATATTTATATTATATATAAGTCGCTCGCTGCATGGTTCCAATTTTGTTTCGATTTTGGTTCTAGTCTGGTTCCAACTCCAGACAAATCCTGCCCCTTTGTTAGTACTATTTTATTAAAATTGCATGTATAATATTTCTTAATTTTCATAGGATTATGTTAATATGTGAATTCGTTAAGATTATATATCAATGTCAAGACTATAAAAGATTTATAATAAAGGTTACGAAAATAAACAAAACTTTAATATAAACAAAGAGCTCGAACTTAACTCTTTGCTTAATTAAGCTGATTGAGTAGATGCTCTATACCAGGAATAGTCGAGCAGCAGCGAAGCCGTTGACTGATTCAGATTTCAAAATTAACTCCGTTGGAATCCAAATTCGAATCATGGTGGTCACCACGGCGTGACGGCAGGACAGAACGAAGATAATTTTGGCACCGCAGTCACGTGCCGGTGAACGTCATCGTAAGAAATGCTTACTGTTTCGGTGAAGTAACGAAAATGATCCCCAACGCCCATATGGACAAATGGGAAATGGAATTAAATGACGTGCCTTCGGCGTACTTGTTGCGCTCCTGGCGTGGAAAAGGAAATTTAAATGACCAACTTAAAAATATAAAAAGCCCGTGCGAGACACTCTAGTACACGTTGGATCGTTCTTCGACTTTAACATAGGCCTCAGGCCCAAATTTCATTGTTCTGAACATCACCTGTAGTTTATCCTCCGCGCTGTCGGGGCTCTGAACTTTCGATTTGTCTAATTGTCCTCGGCTTTATACCCAATGACGTTCTTTTTTCCCTTTTTCTTTTAAATAATTTTTAAGAAAATATTTTAATGATTAGAGATTTAAATTTAATTTTTTTAATTTTGAGTGCTTTAACCATAAAAAGGTAATTTAATTTCTGCATTTTCTAAAATATATTGGTTTTATGACATCTTGCATTGAATAGCTATGATATAGACACTAATCATCATCATCAGAAAACTTGGATTTGAGTATATTTTTCGTGACATGTCGAAATTTAATTGGTACACGGTATAAGAAAAAATAGGCATTGACCGGAAAGACAAATAAATAAATAAATAAAAAGTAAAACTTACGAAAGTGAAACTATGGGATGATTATCCAAAAACGAAACCTAAAAAAACATTATCCTAAAAGGAAAAAATAAAAATAAAAACAGCCACCTGATCTCGTGATGCACGGTGAGGGGGAAGGAAAAAAATGAACTGTATGAACACCATTGATCCATTTCTCCAAATATCAGCCACCTGATCTCAAAGCTATTCTACAGCAGGTAGTGTTATGTTGAAGACCCTATGATTCCTCAAGACTATCCAGCCCTTTGTACAACAAAGATGAAAAAAAGCCAAGCCAAGATTCTTCATCCTAAAGATCTTCAACACAAGCTACCGATCTCATGGAAGCGGATCTCAGTGAACCATCGTCAGCAGAATAACCCAGCAAAGCCTTCACAACGTGACGATATCTTCTCCGGTATGTAGGAAACTTGGAAACACTTCTCACCATTCCAATCATCCTGTCAATGCATACATTGCCAGATAACAGAGGAAATTCTGGGTTAGAATTTCTTCAGACCATGTTAATTGGAGTTAGAAGTCAAAGGAATTAACTGCAAGACAAAGCATGTAATTCGGATCATTTCAGTTCAGTGAAAATGATTTTAGTATATGTACATATGATTTTTAGATGAAACATGCCCGTCAAGCCAACCCATACAAGGAAGGAATTATCTATATAACCATTTGACAGAGTATCGTACGTGTTAAGAATACATGAAGAGCATTCTAGTGCATGACGCTCTCACGCTGTGGGTTCTAGTGAAGAATCAAATATGCACAGCTCCAACTGATAACAATCAATAGAGGCGTTGCTCATTAGTAATGAGGATGCATTTAATACATACTACTAGGCATCTCATCAAGTTAATGGGGATCTAAAGTTGGACGCAAGCAAAGTTGTGCGAGTGGAATTAATTTTATCGGTTTCTTGAATGAACTAACTGATACTTGGTGAAAATGTCCATACCTTCTACTGATTCCCTGGATTTGAGCAGCTCTAAGAGCCTCTTGAGGTACTAAGCTTCCATTATCCCAAGCCTCAATGCGTTGTGAATTGTTTCCGTATAGGACTACTTTGTGCAAGAATCTTTCCTCACCAACTTCCAGTTTAATGACCCTAATTTGTTCTTTTAGGACCAAGAGAGGATGAAAAAACCAGTCAAACAGTTTGTCATTTGGTCTATTCAGATGGGTCACTTCAACACCATCAAGCAGCAAAAAGCCATCCGAACCAGCTCTGATGGAATTGAGGAGAGTCTGCAGCAATGAATAACAGGGCAAGCCAACATTTATAATTGCAGCTTCATTGCCATTCTTGGCCTTCAAATAGTCTTTGAAGTCGGTTGGGTTTATAGCACCAGCATCTAGAAGGTCCTTTCCCATCATTTCACACGTTCTCAGCATATTTCCCCAGACCTGTAGCAGTTCTTATTAGATAATGCCAAATGTTTTCGACATCTAAGCGAATAAGAGCTGCAAATTATGATTAAAAATTAATGCTAGAAAATCAGATACATGTGCCTCCATCAATATCCAACTTCTACTTTCTGTTTGTATATAACTTTTTGTTGTCAGCCCCATTCACAGACCACACATTTAATCTTTTGTTAAAAATTAATTATTCAATAAAGAGTCATAGATCTACAAGCTAGATACTAGGCTATTTCCAACATCCAAGCGGGGTTTGTTCCCGTCACTCCAGATTTTTAAGAGATTAAAATGACTGCTGTCAAACCCAAAGGGAGAGAGTGAACAAATAGATTAGCTTTTTAAATACTGGATTTCTGCTGTATTACTTGAAGTTTGTCTTTTATGCTTTCATATTCCCCCAGAATAATTAGCTAGTAGAAACATGTTAAACTGTTACCCAGCTGCAAAAGATCTACCTAACAGATAATGCAGTTTTAATTATCCATTGATAAAGTGTGTCCCAATGCAAGTTGCTTTCACACTCTAGGGTTTAAGAAAGTATATATGTATACAATCTTACCTTTATTTTTACATAGAGACCATTTACATGACTCAAACCTGTAACCTCCAGGTTACAATAGAGTTAACTAAGCAAGACACAAAGGCTCGCCCTCCTAATTACGCATTGATAAATGCAAAAATGTTTTTGCTGACCAAATTCTGAGGAATTGACACAACACATCATTTCGAAGGAAAAAATAAAAAAAAATGCATGTCTATGGCATAAAAATACATACTGAAATTACCTGAAACATTTTCACTTCTTGTATTGTCTCCCTAACTGACCTTGAAGGAGCCAAGTTTGGAACAAGCATAGCAGGAGTTTCTCCGGAGAGCCCGCCAAATTTACCAAGATTTCCCCCAATAGAAATGTCAGATGAGTGTGAGGATTTTTGGTTTCTGTAGCGAGGCCTGGCTGCGAGCAAACAGTCTAAAAAGTTAAAAATTCCAAAATGACAGAAGTTCTTGTGTGGAACTATGGGTGAAATGGCTCAAAATCTGCAAATTTGTGAATAAAAGGAAAAAAGGATTACTTTGGAAAGAAAGTCCCCTCTTTAAGATAGAGACCATCATTCGTGTACTCATCAAATTCTGCAACCATTGCAATCACATATGCCACACCTCTTCGAAAAGACCTTTCCTGCATCCAAAACAATAATGAATGGTAAATTCGCTAGTGAAAAATGATGAACCACAAATACTTAACATATAACCAACCTGATACACGACCACTGATGCATATAATCCAATGAAAAAGCTGGAGAAAATGGCTGCCAAAATGCTGCCAACAACGACCAGTGGCCACATAAGGATTGTCAAGCCAGCAAGAGGAATGCAAGCTGTCTCGAGAAACGGACCCTCTCGGCTGATTAGATCGTGTGTCAGTCGGAACCAGCCTTTGAACAACATATACGGACTCTTAATTATGGCAATCACAGTGAAAAGAGGAATGTCCACAATTAGTCCCAACAGGCCAGCAATGATAAGTGCTGGAATGTGAATTAGCCTACAAGACAACATTGACAATGTGACCAGTGAGTAATATTTGTGAACCCAATGACTGGAAGGAAAATTTCTGATCCATCTGCAATGTTGATTTGAGTTTCAATATGGCTATGAATCATATAATTTGATCAAAAATTATTCTTTTACCTAAGAGTTCGAATCTCATTTGAACCAGGGGACTCACGGAGCTCCTTCAAGTAGAGCGGGTAAGAATGATAGCATAAATCTGCAAAATCTCTAACTACAGTACAGCTTCCCTTTACAGTTCCCCATGTTCCATCCTAATTGTTCACGAAAGAAAGAGAACTTAAACAAGAAGTCTTGATAGGTTTTTTTTTTTTTTTTTTTTAAAGAAGAACATATAGAAAACTTACCACAAGACAATGATGGAACTTTTTGGACTCATTGCCATGTCTAAATGCCTCAAAAGTGGAAACCCAAGGAGTAAAGAATCCATATCCAAGCCCCACAAGAAAACTCCCGGCTATGCTTAGACCCAACCATATACCAAATAATGCAGGCAAAGCAAGCAAGAGGGCAACTTTAAGTGGTATGTCGAACCTAGTACTCCTGCAGACACAAAAATATTTTCTTATCAAACAAAAATCGCAGAAGATTGCAGCAAAAAGTAGAATTACTTTAAAAAAAAAAAAGAAAGAAAATGATTGCGACGATTACTTTACAAGCGTGTAGACCGTCCAGGCAACATGTGGAGGGAACATCCCTAGAATGACTCCGACATTCCCTGATATTAATATCGAAGCAGCTATAGGACCGACAAACAAAGCTGCAACATTAAACAAGAATCCCCAAAGAACCCATCATCAATTCTTACAGGCAAATGTAATAAAACAAGCCAAAGACATGGAAAGGCATGAACAAACGAGTACCTTTGAGAGCACCCAGAATCAAAGCAGAGCAAAAGGCGAAAACGACATAAACAATCCTTAACCAACCATCGAGATTATTTGATTCAACCATCCTAAGATTGTCTTACAACCGAGTAAGGCTACTGTACACAAAAGGAACTCTCAAAAATGAGAGAAAGTTACAAACTTTTCTGTGTCAAACCAGGAACAGAAGGCACCCCCAAGCTGAGAGAGAAAGAACAAAAGCCAGAAATCAATAATAAAACAGAACTCGGGAAGAGAGACAACAACGAAAGACTTGGGCTGCACGTAGATGACAAGAAACAACAACAACACCCTTGGCCTGCAAGATAATGACAGGGAACAAGAACAAGACCCCAAAACCCAGGACGCTACTTGCCGGGAACGAAAGGAGAAATATTCAAACAGAGAAAATACAGAGAGACGGAGAAAGAAAGAGACGTAGAGAGAATCCAAGTGGGTCTTCTTTGTTGCATATTTTTAAGCTTTTCCATCGGGCAATGAAAAGCAATCAAGTACGGTTAAGACCTTGTAGGGACGCCACTTTCGTGAGCACATTAACCAACTCAACTTTGCTACTTTGTATCCGATGGTCATTGTCTGATGGTCTATGGAATTTAATGTGCACATGATTGCATGTTCTTGGATTCAAATTTGGAATATGATCGACCTAACCCGGCAAAGAGGCTTAATTTTTTTTTTTTTTTCGTCTTTCCAACTTAATGGTCAACAATGAATATGGCATGTCAATGACGGCCATGGTAACGTGCACGAATTTCTGTTTGATTTGGTGATCACAAAAATAATTATATAATATATAATATAAAATTTAAGTATATTTATTTAAAATTATTATTTTTAAATTCCCTTATTATTTTTTGTTTTTACACAGATTAGATGCGTGCACAATATACATATTTTGTGATGTAAAAGTCAACGCTGCTCCATTAACTTGACAAATGGCACTTTTAGAATCATACTTGCATACTTTTACGAGAGAGCAGATGCTGCCAGCAACGATTTGGGGAAGAGGCACTTCACGTCTACCACGACATAGACAATCGATTTTATTATGGTTGGCTTGACGCGGAACAGGCGAAATAATACTATTTATGAATGGTTATTGTATATATGTAGTTTCACAGAGATACACTTTTTTATGCCCTTTTTTTGGAGATTACTTTCATTTACACCCTAATCCAAGTGTATGAATTCTCAACAGCTGAGTGTAGATGATTATTGACACAATTTTGGGAGTATTTTCCATAACACATGTTGTGAGGAATAAATTATTTTAGAGTTTGGAATAGTCTTCTTTTCTCTTCATATTTGCAAAATGCTACGAGGAGGTGTATTTGTGTTTGGAGTGATCATCTCTCGAGGTTGGTAAGAATCTCTGATAAATATAATCTTAGAGTTTGGAATAGTCTTCTTTTCTCTTCATATTTGCAAAATGCTACGAGGAGGTGTATTTGTGTTTGGAGTGATCATCTCTCGAGGTTGGTAAGGCTCCATTTGTTTTATTAAAAAAATTATTGAATTTTTTTGGGTATTTTTTAGTATTTATTTTATAAAAAATATATATAATTAACAAAAAATATTGTTTGAATTAACAAAAAATTTATTTTTTATAAAAATATTTTATAAAATTTAAAGAAATAAAAATATTTTTCAAAATTAACAGAACGATTTTTTTAAAAAATTAATACTAAAAAGAAATTTAAAAAAAGGAAAGAGAAAGAAAAATGAAAAAAGAAAAATCGAAAAATTCTCATTCATTTTTAAGTTTTTATTTCTCTCTCCTTTTTGTCAAAGTGATTATCATTCCTTTATTTTTCTCTTAACTTTGAAACGATTAAAGAGAAAGAGAGTAAAAAAATAATAAAAAAAGGAATAGAAACAAAAGAGGAAAAATCTAAAAAATTTGTAAAAAAAATTGAAAATTTTAAAAATTTAATATCATCTATTTTTTAACATAGGGTATCAAATTTTTCCAAGAAATATTTTTTTACGAAATAAACGGAGATTTAGTTGAAGTTGTATTGTTTTTTTTTTATTTGTGTTGTTTCATCCTTCTCTTTGTTACCAAATTTGTTTTTTTTTTTTTACATATTTGGTAGTGATGCATAGAATTTGCAATGCGAAACAAGTTTTGGAAGTGCGTTACTGTTTCGACTTTAACAAGTACCAAAATCTCGCACCAATTTGACAATTGTTCTAAGCTTTAAATTTTACATTTCATTTTACTTGTTTTTATCCCATAGCATTCTAAGTTAACAACAGAGCATCCAAGGAACCCAAGCCATGGATCTTAACAAAAGATATCTTTGTCTGTGGTATGTAATTTTTAACGTTAAAAATGTTTCGACCCTAACAATAACCCAAATCCCAGACCAGAGTATGTTTTAAGACTCTGCTTTGGCTTTTAATTGTTGTCTTTCTATAGCATTCTAAACTAACAAAAGACTGTAGGGTACGAAAGGCCCCGAAGCAAGCAAAGGGACTACCCGTCGAGCCTCTGTTGAATCTTACATACTTTTAAGCTGGCGTTGTTCGAATATCCTCGGTAAATGGCCCGAAGATAACGACTCCTTTTTTTTTTTTTTTTCAATTTTATCTTATATTTCTGCCCACACCTCCCACTTTTCTTCAGGAACCAAAAAAAAAAAAATGCAAAACTTCAAATTTTGAATATAATACGGCGGGTACGTGTGAGTATATGTGTGAGTGCAATCGCAGGGAACTGGGAGCTATTCGGTTGAGATGGATCACACGACTGATCCCGCCGGGGGATAAAAAGTCTCCGAATAGAAGCCCGGTACCGTACATTATTCTCTGCAGGCTGAATGATCGAGAGAAAGAAAAACTTTTAAGAGACCCATTCCTGTGAGGTCACTCCTGAGTTGTCCATTTGATGTTGATTGAGAAGCCATTCGACTCGATGTTTCTAATCTGCAAAATATTACCCACCATTTTGGTTTCGATTCCGAGCTTATCATTTTACTGCACTGCTTTTAGCTGTTGAAACTAATTCGCTGATGTCTTTGAAAAAGTTGAATAATTTAATTTAATTTATTAAATATTTAGTCGGTATAACTTATGCGAACTTAAAATAATTAATTATTATTATTATTTATTTTTTTTTTTTTTTGTAATGGGAAGTATCTGAAGTTGAAGTTGACGTAATTTGAATTGTAGATAATTTAAAATTAAAATAAAATTCAAATTCAAACCGTAAACTTAAAATATAATATATTCATTGTGGATGCACTCGCGATTCAAAACGATTATTTCTGATTCTTTTGGCATCTCTCTCCTCTTGTGTCGTGGGTAGAGCCTCCCGTCAAATAAAGGCAGCAAAGAAAGTTAATGGAGGCATCAAAATCAAAATTGATGAGAGTAATTCCTGAATCGCCAATGGAAATTGCTAGAAGAAAACGCAATCAATCTTGTCCAGACCACAGCCGCTTTCAACAATCAGATAAATACCACTGACCGACCGGAAAAAACCTTGAATTTGTCAAGGTTCGTGGTCAAACAATTGGAAACCACCAAATCATCTTCAACAGGAAAACGTCAAACTCCCCCTTCTAGATGTTCAAGCAATCCATTCAATAAAATTTCAATCAAAATTGAATATTACACAGTAAATACGCATTGCTTTGGCGCTTAGCAGTCCGCCGCCGGGAAGCTGACAGGCACCCAATAAATAAATAAATAAATAAATAAAACTAACTGCGGGAGAATACCACGTGACTGCCACATGCCATTACCGCAATTCTAGAACTTTAACGTTAAATTGAAAAACGGAAGGCAGAAAAAGAAAGGCCGCCCATCATCTGGGCCGAGGATGCATTACTCACTAACCCAAAACGCCAATTTGTTAAGCAGTTAAACTGTCGTTTTTGGGCTCTCTCGATTCGATAGGGAAAAAAAAAAAAAAAAAAAACCCATATGATGTCCGTGCACCGCTGTACTTGGGCACGATCATTCCTTGAGGGTCCCATATTTTCAGAATTGTTCAATCAAGACCCTAAAATTCAAACATCTTAACACTTGAAACCCAATTTGAGCTCCAATTGCCAGCGTATTCTCGCCACGCGTCGCCCCATTGCCTTCATTTCGTCGGTGTAAAAACGCAAAGAACATTCGTCTCTTTTGTCTCTTAGTTTTGGTGGACATATTGCCTAACTAAATTTTTCCCTTAAATCAATACACACAAAAAAAAAAGAAAAAAAGAAAACATGTTTAAAAAGAAAGCTTAATTTCCTTCTTCAGTCAGATCTGAAAATTAAGAAAATATATTCTTTTTATGAAATAGTAAGCTAAAATGCTTGTCTACGCAATATTAAGAATAAGTTAATGTACGATTTTTATTCACTTCAATTACATTTGGGGACAAAAATGAATAATAGTTCTAAATGCTTTGGCATAAAGTTCTTAAGTCTAAACTGCCTGCTGGTACAAAAGCACAATTTCCATAATTCCAAGCCGTGACCACCGAGTCTTACTGGCTACATTAAGAAGGATCGCCCCCAAGCTTCTTAACTCAATGGAAAAGAGACCCGTGTAGGCGATATTTCCATTAATAACTTAATATTTTTATATTCATTTAAATCAAAATTTCAACACTAACGATAATTATAAGTGAAAAAATAAATACAAAAATTTAAATATAACAAGAAATATTAAATTTAATAAACATTTAAATAAGATATATATAGATATATTATTTAAAAAATATTAAATAAAAATAAATAATAAATGGCTGACCGCAGTGCACTTTATTTGGTTTTGTTGTTGGAAAAAAGGGAAAAACGATAGAAGAGGCCATTCCATCTGGGTTTATTATGTTCTCTCATTCCTGAGCTGGGTCGAGAGCCAGATTTCAGGAGAGTAGAACAAATGAGCGAGGCGGTGAAGAAGGAAGTGGAAGATGTGGATTGGGCAAAAACGGCGCCGAATGGCGACTCTGAAAGGAACAAATGTGGAAGAGGAGGTGAAGAGGACGTGACTCTCGCTCAGCTTTCCTTCTCCCCTTCTAGCCCCAGGCCCAAGCTCAAGCTTACCTTCTCCTCGGTCTGCCCTCTCTCTCTCTCTCTCCCTCTCTTTCTTCTTGTATTGTGTCTGTTTGGTTGCTCGGAAACTTGAATGGAAAGCAGGAGAAAATGATACTTCATTCAGATCTCAGTGTCTTCTTCTAGTACCTTTTCTGAATCGAAAGACGCGAGATTCGTGTGGTTCAATTCTGTTCTATAACTACCCGTCTAGTCCTGGAAAGCTAAACATATACGCTTGGAATGCGGTTTTTGTTTTCGCGTTTTACATAGTGACTTTGTGTGTGCAATCTAATTTCTGTTTGCTGCTGATGGCAGGCTAAGCAGAAGAATCCAATGGAAAGAGCTGGAGGAAAGCATATGAAGATCAAGAGAAGGCATTCCGATTCCAAATATAAGCGCGTAATGGTTCTTCCTTTTCCGTTTTGGTTCCTTGGAGGAGTTGTTATCATGTATAGATGCTTAGGTATTAGTTGATTGAAAGCATAATCTTTCTTACTTGCGGTTCTGCTATCAATTCAAATCTGTTCATCTCAATGGTTATAGATTGAGCTTATCAATGTGACTGACTGATATTATTGTTGTTTTTTTTTTTTTTTGGACATTTTTTAAAAATTCATTTTGGACTTTTTGTCAAATTCTGATTGGAAGTTTTACTCTGGTTGAGCAGGCAATGGAGAGTCATGCAGGGAAGTGTATCTGGTGAGTGATCTTGTAATTTAGCTTTAGCTGCTTGGATTTGGAGTATTCTACATTGTGACCACTCTCTCTCTGTTTTTTGTCCTATAGCTGTAAAGTAGAGGAGCCTCAGAACGATGGAGACTGCACTCCTGTGGCAACGAAGTCATCTGCTTTGGTTCGAGCGGAGGAGTTTCAATCAAGTCTAGAACCTGATTTCCCCAGCTTCGTGAAATGTTTGGTCCGATCACATGTTGCTAGTTGTTTCTGGATGGTAAGCTGATTCAAAATCTTGATTATATCCTTCTTTGAGAAAAAAATTAAAAAAAAAAAACTGATCTATCTTGCAATAGGGGCTTCCTGGACCATTCTGTAGAGCACATTTACCTCGTGAGGATACTACTGTTACCTTGGAAGATGAAGGTGGCCGGGGATTCAAGATGAAATACATTGCACACAAGACAGGATTGAGTGCTGGTTGGAGACAGTTCTCCATTGCACGCCAATTGCTTGAGGGAGATGTTTTGGTCTTTCAACTAATTGGACCTTGCAAATTTAAGGTGATGGTGTGAATCAATTTCACCATCTTCTTTATTCATATTCTTTCAGCCATTCTTGCACCAATTTGGTTTGCCCTAGAAGACAATGATGAGATGGTGACAATGAACATGGACTATTCTTGTAAATATAAATTAGGTCTTGTAAACATCACCAATGACAGTGTGTCTTGTTTGTTTGGGTGATCTTTTGGGACATATAGAAAATGATTCTTAATCCTCCATTCTTGGGTGAACAGAATGATGGATATTTAGAAAATGGAATCAGGAGATTTATGGAAGTCAATGACCTCTGAATTGCGTAATAAGTCAAAATCTTTTCTCATCAACAATAGTGCACAAGGTAGCATTGACTTATCATGCTTTCTGATCCAGTTCCTGAACCTTTAATGAACAGGAGAGAAGTATTTTGGTTCGCACTTTAACTGACTTTATCATCAATAACTGCTAGTGTGGATCACAGAGAGAGGGCAGGAAGAGGATATTTAAGTATATCCCTTATAGGCTTCAAGTTTTGTTACTCTGTGTAGTCTTGAATTACCCTCTAGAAATCATGTTGTATCTGGAGTCATGTTCAATAGTGAAGCTGACTTCCAATTTTTTGAGTTAATTGACTTCATTCACATTTGCAGAACCATTTTTATGCCTGGAAAGCCTTGACCATGATTCCTGGGCATTTGTCTAAAAATTACCTTTTCACCAAGAATAATTTAGGAGAGAAAGAGAAAAGGCCAAAATCAGAGCAGTTGTGGCCAGGCATTGCATGATTCAGAATTTCAGTATCCTGCAAAGCTTTGAATCATATGCTCTTCCCTTGTCACACACTCAGTGGCTTTATTCATCTTGTTATTTTGTATAACAGCATTTTGTGCCCCACCCTGATGGTAGACTGATTGGGGCGTTTGATTGTAGAATGTTTGCCATTAGAGTGCATGAGTTGTCTAATGCAATGAGGAATGAATGAAACCTAATGCCAGTACAATTACATATTGACTAAGATGGATTTTTTGCCTCTTAAAGCATGCATCATAGATATGATTGTGAAGCAGACACAAATCTACCTGAGCAGTTCTGAACCTGGTAATGCTAAGGGAGTGTTATATTGTAATCTGCACGTTGGATTGGGCTGTAACAAAGTGGAAATGTGTTAAGTTTTCAATGCAAAGACAAGCAAACAGCTGTCAATTTGGCAGATCTGAGACAATTTTGTCAAAAATGAGCAAGTTTTTTTCTCTCAAAAGACAGCAAGGCAGCCTGAACTTTTGTTTTCCATCTCCATTTGGCTACTACATTCAACATAAAATTGGGGAATGTAAAGGGTAGAGGGGTGTGTGTTTGGGTGGAGTGGGTGGGTTGTGTGTGTGTGTGAGTGTGAGAGAGAGAGAGAGAGAACTTGACAAATTCTTTTTCTGATTTCTGGTGAAAATCCTGGCATGTGGCAATTCAATATTTTCTTCATTGCTCATTGTCTGATTCATATTTGCAGGTTTACATAATAAGGGTAAATGACTTGACTGATGTTGATGGGGCTTTGGTTCTACTAAACTTGGAAGCGCAGACAAAGCAAAATGATGCAGGCAAGTTAATTCATGTGTTTGTTTTGCCTCTTTTAATTTTTTTCATCCTGTGTATGTTCTCATTAACAATTGGATATTGTTTTATGGTGTCAAATCTTGAAAAACTAATAGTGAAAATGGTAATGCAGAATTGGCCATGTTAACTGGGAAAAGTACAAAGAAGAAACGTCCTCGGTCTTTGCCATTAGATATTGTTCAAAAGAAGAACAAGAAGTCTCGCCAACGGAAGTCATCACCAGTTCCCAGAAGTGGTCAACCAGTTGAACAATCTGAAAATGATAGTGAAGAGGTTGGTTCAGAAGTTCTAGAAGGTTTCAGATTATCACTGGCTGTTAAATTTGATGACATCGAAAGTTTTGAGGATTTCAACATTCTGGTCAATGGGCTTCTTTTAGACTCTGAACTAGCGGAAAATGTTAAGAATAAGTACTACAAGCTCTGCTGCAGTCAGGGTGCATTTCTTCATGAGAATCTTATCAAAGGCATCAATTTAAAGTTGAAAGCTGGAATCATTTCAGAAACTGTTAATATTGCTGATGCCTTAAGAGCTTGTAACGTAGCCACCTCAAGGGATGAGTTTGCAACTTGGGACAAGACTTTGGAGGGCTGTGAGCTCTTTGGGATGAATGTTGGATTTCTACGTTCAAGGCTTGGGCGGCTTGTGTGTCTAGCTTATGATTCAGAAGGTGCTACAAAAACCAGGAGGTATATACAAGCCAGAAATGAACAAGTACGCACAACAGAAGAAATCAGAGATCTTGAAGCAAAGCTTGTGGATCTGAAGGCAGCTTATGAGAGGTTTAGTGCTGACATCAACAGCATCAAGTCAAAGGCTGAAAGCCACGAGCTCAAATTCCAGGAAGAGGTTCTTGCTCCATGGTGACATGTCTGCTATGCACTGTCAGTCTGTGATCTATCCTGAGTACCCTTGTGCTGCACATGTGTTTGGTCACATTCTGTTGCCCAAAGGACAAGAAGGGCAATCATGCTATGTGGAAGAACTGGTAGCATTGCTTTGCACTGTAAAAAATTATCATAACATGCTTGACCATTGGGATTTAATAGGCAGAAGATGCTGTCACCTGCCAGGATTTGATCCATTTTCTTTATCTTATTGCTTAGGAAATGCGGTAGATTTTAGGACCATAAGCTTTGCGCCCATCAGGCTAATTCGTTCCATGACTAGTGACTGATATCTGCTCTGATGATCTTCCTGTGTCAAATGATGTTTATTGGTATGGCTCCTTGTGGGACATGACAGACTTTGCTTTTTAAACCGAGACGAGGTGCAAGTTTTCAAGAAGTGATGCAACCCTGAGCCTAATGGCCTCAGAGGAACCTAGTTGCTGAGAAAAAAAAAAGGGCTCGGGCTGGGTTTCGGATGATTGGTATTTGGTCGAGCTATCACGTTCCTATATAGCAAACCCTAGGTTTCGTTGGGGAAACAGGAGCGAGGCTTCCCTTTCAAAATACAAGTCACAGCAAATGTACCCAGTCTTCACGGTGAGATGTACTTTAGTTTCACTGAGGATAGAATTTAGGGGTGTTGATGAAATCGTTCAAACTGTCTAATTCAACCAAATCAACCGAGTGAAAATCAAAACTTTCAAATTGTTGAAAATAGATTGGATTCTGCTTATGATGTAGAAAAACTGCAATCTGTATTTTGGTTGTGGATTCGAGAATTTAAATTTGTAACTAAACAAAATAAAAGTATTATTTATATTCATGTAATGTATTATTCATACATATAATAATTGACATTTTTTAATATTATATTCTTATAATTTAGTTATTTTTATTGCAAGTTTTAGTTATATATTTATTGTTACTAATTTTCTTTATATATATATATATATATATATATATATAATTTTGTATATTTTTTATTATAATTTGTATCAAATCGAGCTATTCAAATAACAAAAAGTTTTATAATTAATCATATTTAAATGAACAATTTGATTTAAATATGAATAACAGATAAACCTAAATTCATCTGCTTATAGCCTAGGCAAAACAATGATTTTTAGTTATGATCTCGTGAGCCCAAGAGAGTTAAAGATGAATTGGTGTGTGAGTCTTGCATATTAAAATATATTTTAATTATATATATATATATATATAATTTAAACAAATAATTATATATATATATATATATTTTTTTTTAAAAAAATAATTATTATATATTTAAAGCGCACATTCTAACTCACTGTATTTATTAATCTTTTCCTTTTTTTTGCATTAAATATTTATTTGGCGAGATTACTTCTACGGTTGACTGACTTTTTTCGTGGGTGGATGCTCTCCGTTAAGCAAATTATTTCAAGCTCGAAGTTCGCATCCGTACGACATGTCGGTTGCTGGAATTAGACGAGTCAGCTTCAGCTTTTTTACCGTAGGATATGATGTGAACAAAGAGTTGCATATCAGTTGTACAAAAGGTACTACGGAGACAACTAATAGAGAGAGTTATTTTTGGGATATTGTGCACGCGCGAATCACAATGTATTTAAGTAAAATTTACTTGCAATTTTATAAATAATATCCAAGATAATTAAAAAAATTTCAGTAATATGTTATTTATTAAAAATAAGCTTTAAAAAAGAATTCGCAATAAAATTAATCGTAGCGTGATAAGAAAAAACATCAAGAATAATCAAAAACTTGTAAGAACAAAACAAAACGTTCTAATAAATTGTAAAGGGGATTTATAATTAGTTTCAAATTCATTAGAACCATGAACTTGGTAAACATCATTCTTTTTAGCATCGAATTTAAACTTTAATACTGTAGGCATCGACCAATTAATAAATCTTTCTTTTGTCACCCAACGATCGTATTGCATTGTTAAATTATTATTTAAGACGAAGTTATAGGCCAACTTCCCCATAATTCTCCATATATAAGTGAGTTGAAGGGCAGCATTAAAAAAAAAAAAAAAAGAGTCGACGGGGAAAACTTTTCAATCTTTAAATACCTCTACAAAATTTTCTAAATTATCCTTATTCAATTTTGGGGGATTGATTGATGAATTGAGATGTTATTGATTCTTAATTAAGTGAGTTAAATCTATTGATATTCTAAAATTACCTAAAATCTCTATAAAATCTTAGCGTCCTATTTTCCTAAATTGTTAAAAAAAATCAACTCCTGAAATATTTAGGAATTTATAATATTATGAAGAGACATAAAATCTTATTTAAAAATTCTAAACCTAAATTGTAGATTGAAAAAAAATCGACTTCTTCAATTTAGAAATCTACACTATTAGAGAGAACTAATTTTATTTAGGAATCTTAATGATACAAAAATACTGTTTGTTTTTTTCCCAATAATTGAATGCAAATTAATTTAGGTGCTCAATCTTAAGGAATGAACATAGAAACTGTGCATCTGAATTGTGGAAAGAACATAGAAATCCTAAATTAAAACGATTTGTGTGTATTCCTCTCTCATAAAACAAAACTTAAAATTACTAGAGTTTTTTTTTTTTTTTTTACTTTTAATAATATGCAGTCCATTTGACTGGTCATGTGGGGCTGAATTCGATATTGGTGCTCAGATTTTGTACAATGGAGTTTTGCACACCCATTTGTCCAGAGTCCAGATGTTCTCTAATCTGAGTGAATATGAAAATTAACCGAAATTTTTGTTTGGAATTACAAACTGTGCAATTGAATTACCTACTCAATTATATAACAGATCTATCAAAATTAAAAGTATATAACCAAAAATTTTGAGGAAACCCATGAATGGTTCCCACTAAGAGGGACGAAAAAACAAACAGAGAGAGAGAGAGAGAGAGACAAGCACACGTCTGATTGGTCTATGGTCAAGATGGATCCAAAAGACTTTCAACTGCAAACATTTTCTACAATACAAAAGCAGCCAAGAGGCTCAAAACACCAAACTTCTTGCTGGGGATCCGAAGAAAAGAGTACGACAAAGCTCCAGAGACAGAGAGAGAGAAAGCAAGTCACTGATCTTTGAACCAACTAAACTAAATCATACAAGGCCTCTGAATTTATGCAAGCCTCTCAGATACCAACACAAGACAGAAAATGA
>CM034046.1:12273515-12301768 GCA_019804595.1 Bruguiera parviflora | reverse complement strand
CCTCAGAAATACGTTGCTGCAGCACAACTATATGTCAATCTCAACATCTCCATAACTAGACCCTCCTCCGTCATTCAAAACCTCCCGCTGCCAGAAAGACAAAAATACAAAACCAAATCAGAGAAAACCCTTAAACAAACCAACCATATTCATAACTTTTAACTTTAAATCATCTTGGATTTTTTTCTTTTCTTTTTTTTTTTTCTAGGTGAAGAAAAACAAAAAACTAAATTAGAATTAATGAACATATTTTTCTTACCTGTGAACTCTTGCAAACATGGACTTCCTCCCGGACAAAGCCAGACTTCTTATTTTCTCCATGGCTTCTCTTCAGACCCAGAAGACCCTTCCAACTTGTGGAGCCCTTAGGTGGCCTCGGAGAAACTTCATTTTCCTCCTCATCGTAATCATCTTCAACGTCCTCGACAAGAAGCGCATCTCTAATGGTTCTTTGCATGCCATTAATCCCATGATTATTAATGCTGTTATCTTTGAATGGCAAAAGCCGACCCTTAAAGAAGAGCTCGTCAGCGCTCATCATGGAGTAGTCTGTCACTGAAAATTCAAAGTCCGTGGACGCAGGGGCGGCGGGGGCCTCCCTTGAGCTCCTTTCTTGCTTCATCATCTGATGGGTCTCAACAAAATCATTGGAGAAGGAGATCCTTGGGCTCATCGGAGGGCAATATTGACCTTTGTGCTCTGAGTTATACATCTCTAAGCATGCCATGGGATTTCAAAGCAACACAGAATATCAATGAAAAGGAAGGAACAGAGAGAGAACAAAAAGGCCTAATAGATTCTATAGAGGACCCTCATGCCCCGTTACAAATCATCAAGTAGTGTTTGTATTTATGTATCTTCTAATGCGAGGGTCAGCGGGAACCAGCTAGGAGGGCTTAGGTGTACATGTATAGGTGTGGCATTCCCTTGAAGTCATATGCAGGGGATGCTCAGGATGTGATATGTCTTTTGTCACGACATGCTAATTAATTGGCGTTCCACGGTGGACCAGTTTTGAAGCTACAGTACCTTTTTTTTTTTTTTTTTAACTGATCTCCTTGCACTGGCGCGAAGTTACCGAGAAACTCTCTGCCTCTCTTCTTCTTCCTCTTTTTTTTTTTTTTTTTTCTTCTTACACGATTTAACTAAAAAGGAGAAAAACAACTCAACGAAAATAATTGTAACACTTTGGCGGTCTAACAAAAAGTTACTCTCTTTTTTTGAGGACCTGAACTCCTCCGCTACAAATTTTCCGAAGAATTTAATTTTGTGAACCAGTATTGCACGTGAGTATATATACGAGTACATATGTCGAATGATCCAATTATTTTCAATGGTACTAGAATGGTCTGGTCTGAAAAAGTGAAGATTTCGAGTTCCAACCTTTGTAAGGACCAATAATAATAATAATAATAATAATAATAATAATAATAATAATAAAAGAGGGAAAAAATGACCCAATTGTTGGGAGACGAGTTCATATATGTTGCAGCATTAAATTGATCCCTTTTGTCGATAAATGAGTTTTTCTCGCACTGCCAACAAGTTTCCAAATTTACCCCCATAACATTATGCATACATGCATACATACATGCTCGTGGGCATATGGTGGAAATAAAATTTTGGCGAGATCCTACGAAGAAGGCGACAAACACAACGGCTACAAATTAGTTGCCTTACTATTTCAAATTCTCAATCAAACATTTACCCCTTGTATATATTTTGGACTTTTGGGTGGGAAGAGGGGATCACACTTCCACTTGAACAGTACGTATATCAGTGACAAACTGATCATCAATGCATGCATGGCTCATTTGTCTCAAGCATGTTGTGCGTGGAGAATTTTGAAAGGAAGTGCATGCATGTGGAGCCAATCAAAGATGAGCATCATTTATGGGTTATTAGGTCAGTGAATAAATGCTCAAATTGACGTGAAGGGGGGCGCTGTGTTAAAAATAAGGCGCCAATACAGCCAGACTGGGAGATGCATGGGAACAGTTCGCACTGCTGAGAAGTGCTGACAGAGAGAGTAACAGGAGAGTCTTTATTTAAGGCACTTGGGGCATTGGACTTTCAAAGAGGGACATGTTTTTTAATGTTCCTAAGCTAAGTACCGCTCGGTGAGAGAGAAAGACAGGGGCACAAAGTGACAGAGAGTCCAGGAGGGTTGGGGTGGCATGCATTGGCTAGTTTGACCAAGCTTTGACCTGCAAGTAAATAAGCAGTGAATGAGCTGGCGATACCGACTCATCAAGGGTACCACGTGACCGTCAGGGTCGCAGTTGTTAAAACGAAAGAAAATGGTTAATTAGAACGCATGTGTTCCAAAAATTCAGATATTCCCTTAATCCCATTAACAAGTAGTCTCTACAAGGTTTTTTGCTAGGGGAATCCTTTTTGTTAACTATATATGATCTTAATTTTAATGAGATTTGACTCTTTGATATCGGGTTCGTATCCAAATTTGATTTTTTTTTCTTTATTTATAGTTTTAAAGGCAATTTTAAGGTTATATAAATTAAATACATAGTCTCACGCTTAAATATATCCCATGTTCAAGTAGAATTGTCTAAAAAAGCATTCCTTCTTATAAAAAATTTGAAGTTTTCGTGTTTAAACCTATAGTCCAATTGAAAGAAAAATTAAATATATATGATTTTTTAAATATACAATGTTGCTCAAAGAAGTGGCAAACTGACAATTATGAGGGCAATATGTCTCCCAATTAACTAGTGGGTTTTGTTTTATACTGCAAGGAATCACATGCGGTGCCCGAAGGAAGAAGCCGGCACTTAGCTTCCTGAGGGTAGCAGACACCGAGACACGTAGTAGAAGTACCACAATAGCTTCTTTTGATAAATGTGGCCACTGGCCACGTAGATTTCCAGAAGAAAAAAAAAAAAAAAAAGAGATTCCATCTCTTTTTTTTTTTTTGTGTGTGTGACTATTTCAGAGAAGTTTTATTTTATTTTATTTTATTTGCCAACCTTGTTCAGAAAAGTTAGCCCACATATAGCCTGGCTTGTTCTGAATTCTTATGTGAGAAAAAAATCAAATAATTGGACCTTACGCGTACAATAAATGCACAAATTGAATACAAATTATTAGTTGGCAAGGTCTGGAATCAACAAATTCGCACTTGGATTTGGAGTCCAATCCCGGTTACGTCATTTAAAATGCATTTGGTTTTTTATTATCTTTAATTGAAATCATTAGATAGAGCAATTTTTAAGTCGATCGAGACAATCGATCGGTATAATGTCTACTAAAATCTCAGAAATACATAGACCCCATCTTATAAGATAAAGGTTCGATGTATATGAGGTCAAATTTTTGCATTGGGACTTTAAATAAAATTAGCATCGTGTCCGGGGCAGAGATAATTAGCATAAAATTTCGCAAAACTTACAAAAATACCTCAGTGGACTCCAAATCCAGAATAGAGATAAACAACTATGAACTCATAAATGTACAGACCCATCCTGTGATAGAGAGTCCACTAACAATTTTGCACTCGAAGATTGGAATGAATTGGCACCCTGTTAAAAGGCAGAGATAATCATTAGTTTAAAACTGATTGTGCCCGCTTGGATGTTCCAATAACGTGCGCTGGGGGCAGAATGAAGACAACGTTAGATTTAACTCGTTCCCAAAGGACACGGTTGTCATTCACATGGTTGGACATTTTTCAATTTCCAGCCAAATGGGGTTCTGCCACGTGGTGGATTGCCACATATCAGTGCCTGTGAATGAGGACCGGTCAAATAACACATTGAATAAAAAAACAGTCCTCCAGCATGTGGAATCAAAACGAAAAATTTTAAATGATAATAATAATAATCATAAATCCCTGCACGATTGGCTTTCCCCACTTGTCAGAAAATAATAAATTACAGTGTTGATTTGGCGTTAGCTGGATTCAGCTTTCTGCGTGTTGCGCCTAAGGGAACGGGTTCATGGGCCGAGGCTCAGGATTACTGTCTTCTAACTTGATTGCAAAATTTTGGAAACATTATATGGATTGAAGACCCAAAAGCGAGAAAATTTCCAAGGGTACTCCGTATAGAAATTTCATGTATGTTCGTTGTCTTTTTCAATCAGGAAACTCAGTGGCCGTCAACTACCTAAAAGTAATTCTTTCATTTTCTATAAATCACATCCTCCTCTCAAGTATTTCAAATACAGCTCTCCGATATATATCTCTGAACTCTTAACTACTAGGATTTCGCTTAGTAAAACTTATTTTCATTTTCACTTTCTCACTGGATCCCGGGTCGCGAGACCAAGTAGGAAAACAATAAACGGAAAAAGAGAACAAAAAAAGGAGGAGGAAAACAGAAACGAAAGTTATCTCAAAATCGCTTCCATTGAAGCACATCGCAGGGTACACGGGGATCTTGCACGGAAAGTGCCAATGTTTATCTATTTTTGGTTTGCGGTGCTCTGATTGCATGGTCGATGAATGGGCCGGGGATTTCTATTTTTCTCAAATATTGTACTAAGGTTCTGCCAACCTCCTCAAAGGCTTCTTGGTCTTGTACTTGTTGTGTCATATATGTGTATATATATATATTGTAGGTATCGGGGAAACCATTTTGCTCGAGTTCTCATGTGCATTATATTATGAATCCATCTTTTTTGGTTCGGATAAAAACGTGTCATCCATGCGTGTTGAAATTAAGAAATCTAAAAAAACAAATTGTCATTGCAATCCGAAGCCAAAATTCAAACTTTGATCGACAACATGTAGATTACACCTATTTTGTTAGCTGGAGTAACCTTTTACAATAGTAATACTGTTAACGAATGTGGGTATCTCTAATGCTTACAGAAGGTGCCCTCGCCCGGCGCAAATAGAAAAAGGGGGGGGGTGGAATGGGGTGGTGGGTTTCAGGTGGTTCAGGGGACTAACAGTAGAACTAACAGTAGAAGCTTTTCTCAATGATGCTGCTATTCAATTGCCACTCGGCATGCAAGAGTTCGCGTCTCCTCGTTGTGTAAGACAATTCTTGGATGCTGACTCTATTGGCGTAGCTTGGACTCGGTGGGTCTGATCTCATTGGCTTGTAAAATTTCATGGGTTAAACCAATCCAATGCTCTAGAAATAAAAAAAAAAAATCCCATTAATAATGGCAAGTTGCTATTATGCGTGGACAACTAAAGGAATGACCAAGAAGATTAAGGCAGTTGCACCATATCACATACCGTGCCATAAATGAAAACTTATGCTTGAATTAGATTTTCAAAGATAAACATTGACAAATTATTTAGCACAATCATAAATAAAAACGTTACATGCACACGCGCACGATACATAGACACAAACATCAAAATGTTTGGGAAGATCACCAATCATTTTCGTAAATCTTCATGTGCAAACGTGGTTGAGCATAAGTGACTGGCTTATCAATTTCCCTGGCGTTGTCAAATCGGCCATTGTGATCGACATCGACCCTCTTCATTCCTTGGCGAGCCTTCCACCATGCAAACCAAGTCCTCCAGCTACGAAGAGTCTCCTTTAGCTCTTCCTGGCTAATACAGCCGTCGCGATGGGTGTCAAATAGTGACGTGGGACAATCACATGAAAATGTCGAGATGATATTTAATGAGTTAAATTTAAATTTTGATATCACTAATAAAAATTTATACTTAATTAAATTTTTAATTTTTTTAAAATTTATTGAAAAAATTAATAAATCTCATAAGAATATAATATATTAAAATTATTGTATAATAAATTATTAAATTAATTAATTATTCAACTCTTAAATTTATATACATATTTAAGAATAAAATTATATAATTAATTAAAAAATACTCTAATATAAATAAAAAATAATTAATAATTAATTAAAAAAATAAAATAATTAATAAAAATACTTATTAGCAAATAAAAATAAAAAATTAAATAATTTATATAATTCTTAAATAGTATTTAAATTTCTAAAATACAAAATAATTTTTATAAAATTTAAAATAACTTTTGTAAAATATTTTACATCTAACTTCTTTACTTAAAAGAAATTTTACCTAAAAAAAAAAAATTCCTTAAACTAATAGTGATAAATTAACATTTTAATGCCATAAAAATAAATACCTAAAATAAAGAGATATGTGAGATGCGAGATCATCATTTGATCTAATAAACTTGATAAAATCTATTGATAGATTAATCTTTTTGTCACCGCAATCTTCCAACTAATTAATATCATTTTGAAAGACACAAAATCAACTATCATATTGTAAACAATAATTAGTAATTTTTTTTATTTATATTTACTTGACGAAAAGTTAGCAACCTACTCATAATTTCACTATAAGTTCTTCTATTTTTAGATTCGAATTTATTAATTCAATTGGAATAAAATAAAAATTAAACTGTCTTTCAATACATTTTAAAATTTCATCAAATTTATTGTTACCATAAAATATAATTATTAATAAATTTCTTATATTAACTCATGATCAAATTCTTAATTTATTAAATTTTAATTTATAATACTAAATATCGTTTTACTAATTAATTACACTATTTTAAAATTTCAAGCAGGCAAAATTCATTTTCTTCTATATTGAAAATAGCCTTCAAATTTTATTAATTGTGTTACAAATTTTTTGACAAAAATATCTTTATAAAATATCAAACTATTTTGTTAAAATTAAGAATACGTCTTTTAACAAATTTATTGTGTATAATATTTTCACTACAAATACAGGATTTGTTATATTCATAATTTTATAAAATTACTCTAAATAAAATTTCTTTTTTCACAAACTTTATGGTTGAAGAGTTTGCTTTAGACTCTGTGAGATAACATTATCACAAGTTAAACCTATTTTAATAACACTTGACGCGAGACGGAAGTGTAAAAATGTTAAGATGATATTAAGTTATTAAGTTAAGTAAATTTAAATTTTGATATTACTTGATGCAGAATAGAAGTTTAAAAAAAATAAAAAAATAAAATTTAATACTCAATTAATTTTTTTAAAAAATATTTTTAAAATTTATTAATTATGATAATATTAAAATTATTATAATTATTTAGTTTTAATAAAAAAATTAATTTAAATAAAATTATAATTATTAACTAATTAAAAGAATAATATAATTAATTAAATAATTATTGATAAATTATATATATATATAATTTATAATTTTTAAATTATAAAATAACTTTTATAATATATCCTACCGCACAGTCGCCTTTCGAATTCGTCCACCGTCCTTTCATGGCTGGGATGCATCTGAACGCAATGCCAAATTGCCATTGTTAACTCTCGCTGTTTTTTCGTACAAAACAAAAGATTGGTGGGCAAGTTCCGGCTTGGGCTTTGCGCTGTTCTTAAAGATCACGCTTTGGTTCAAGTGGGTCGGCTTATAGTGTGAGTATCGAATCTATTGGAAGTGGGAGTGTCGAATCTATCGGAAGTGGGCTGCGTGTGACGCATTTCATTGGGCATCTTCCAAACATTTTTTAGGTCGATTTTTTCTTTCCCTTGTCCACAATATTTTGTATATATGTGCTCTCAACTTTATTCTTTATATTATTGATTTTTTGTCTACTAAGAAATCTATTAAACTGTAAACTACACGATAAAAATAATTTTTTTATTCATATAAATCTATATATACGTTTCATAATTAAAACGCGAGATTTTAAAATTTTTAATTATTAAGATATTCTTGAGAAACTTTAGAATTATTAATTAGTTACAGAGTAATTAAAGAAATGGAAGATTATCGGGTTGCTTGTGGAAATAACAGAGAAAATGTGACGGGCCAGGCCACGATCGTCACCCAGGAAAATAAGACGGGATAGGCCTATTTCAGCTTGCTCATCAAATGGGCCTTCGGGGGACTGTCATCACTCCAACTAACAGAAGCCCAGGCCCAATCCCTCTTTTGTGGCCCAATTTCCTTACACCTCATTCTGTTGAAATTGATTTGCTTGTATGTCGACGAGCACTGGGTAGCTTCCGAAATTTAGGGAAACCAACTTGCCGGGTTTTGGCCTTTTTACTTAAAAATTTTTACTTGGGTAGGAAACCTATGAAATATAAAATAATACAAACTATCATTCTATCAACGCAAAACCTGTTGTTTCAATTAACCCTCGACTCATATATTGCATGCTGGCGGGAGCAACACGCATGGCTATTTGATCGATATGTAACAAGCAGGCTATCTGACACTCTTGGCTTAGGATTGTTGTGATTTGTTACAATCAGAAGATACCAATTGTGAGCGAGAACAGAGGACAGAACGTGTGGAAAATAATTCTGCAAACGTACAATATTAATCAAGCTCATGTTTTCAGCAGCTATAGAAACATAACGAGAAACTTCTATATATCTTATAATTGTAACAAAAGGATTCTTATATTGTAATACACTTGGAGAGCTACAAACTTCTGTGTCTTCAAGCTCTTTGAGATTCAATTTCTAGTACACCCATTTATTTATTTATCTATTTATTATTTATAAGAATTATACTGCAATTAAAATTAAAAATTATCGTTAGAGTTTTTGAACTATTAATTTAATACAATTATTTCATACCTCGTGCCATCATAGACATAAATTCATCCACGTCAATCAGACCATCCCCATCGCGGTCCACCCCCCGAATCATTTTACGGCAAGCACACAAGCTCGACCTCTCTCCCAACCTCTTCAAAACCTCCATCAATTCCTCTGCACTTATTTTCCCACTCCCATCCAAATCGAACACCCGAAACGCGGATTCAATATCACTCTTCTTCACCCCGTCGCTCAACTCATTTTCCATCACTTCCATGAATTCTTTGAAGTCAATAGACCCATCCCCATCGGTGTCGATAGCCTGAAATTCCCCGGCGATTTCTGCTTCACCTATTTCCTTTCCCATTGCCCTCAGTACTGACTTGTACTCTTGTCTCGAAATCTTGCCATCTTTGTTTGCATCAAATTTGTCGAAAACCCATCTCATCTCGTCTTCATTTTGTTGGTAATTCTCCGAGACATCAAGATTAGAGCTTTGTTTTTCCTTGTAGGTTCTTGTCTTGGCCGGTGTTGGTGATGAAGACTTCTCTGGAAGACCGTGAAAATTAAGAAAACTCGGACGTGACATGTGTGAATTGTGAGTTGAATTATGATATGACCACCAATATATGATTTGTTGTGGCTAGATCGAATTGAACTGCTTTATATTATTATAAATGTAAAGCTTGCAAATCCTTTGGCTTTATAATGTCCAATAGGCTATGAAGAATCTGAAACGAGTTGTTCTCAGTGGATTCTTGGAACGGTATGATGTGAGTCTGAGATATCTAATCAATTCTGTTACTTACGTTTCATTGTCACCTTTATGTGCAAGTTGGAGAATAATGGTGCGAATTCCATACAAAATTCTTGTAGGGAGAGAGGAAGGAGAGGTGAACATGCAATGAAGGAACAAAAAAAAAAAAAAAGAACGAAAAGAAAAGAAAATTTTTTCTCTTTTATCAACTTGCGAGTGCTGCGTCGCGTTTTGACCCCCACATTTCCGAACCTTTCTCCCGGCAAGATTAAAATTTATATTTACATCTTTTTTCTTCTTTCTTCATTTTCTCTTTTTTAAAAGAAGAGACTTTCTAGGTTACAACCAGGAACAAGACATAGATCTCCTAAATTCCATCGATCTCCCCTGTTCATTGAATGGATTTGAACTTCAGTTGACATTAACTCAAAGTCTCTAATTTAGAAATACCAAACAAACATTGACTTCAAGCATAAACTATTTAGGAAGATATATATATATATATATATTTGTTCCATTAATATAATATTAATTTAAGGTGCTTAATATACTTACTCTTTTTTTTTTTTTAGTATATACATGATTTTAGAAAACCCCATTAAATCATCCTGTATCATGATTTACACCTTTGGCACGAACCTTTGCCTTCCACAGGATTCTTTATCAGGGAAAAGTTACAAAAAGGTGAACAATTTGGTTATATCTTCTATGCACAACGTAGTAACATAGAATATAAACTTCTAAAATTATTTCTAAAATTTCGAAATCGAATAACGCGTATAAGTGCAATTTGAGAGCTTCTTAAAAAGAAAAGAATATGAAGCATTGATTCATGTTGAGCAACAAAGTATATAAACGTGGGTTTTTTTTAGTACATTTTTTAACCATTAGTTTCTTGTGGGTATTAAAAAGCATGATTGGATACCGCAACATTTCTACGTATGCGAACCACTAGTCCTTATGATCTAGGATGCAAAATTAAGTAAATAATCAAATGGGCTTTAATTGGCTGGAAGAACACGAGGGGTCTAAAGACCGACTTTTTTGACGTTTGAAATTGGCTAATCTTTCTCAAGGAAATTAGAAAGAAAAACTAAAAATGATGCCCTACAGTTTCGTCAGACCAAAAAAAAAAAAAAATTAGAGAGAGACTTGACCAAAAAAAAAAAAAGAAAAGAAAAGAGGAAATTAGAGAGAGAGATGGTTTATGTTTCAAAAAAATAAAATAAAATAAAATTGTGGTGACTAAGAAGCTAAAATTAGCGAGTAAGAGAAGGGAAGACTTTAAAGTGAAAATAGAAAATAAATAATTGACTACATCTGGTACTATTTGAAGGAATTGAGATTAGAACTTTCAATCTTTCTCAAGAGTTTTGGGGACAATAAGGAAAAAACGAAGGAAGAATGAATCTGTAAGCAAAGGTGTGTAGAATGAACCACGTTGTTCTTGGCTAAAAACTCGGTACTTTTATAAGATAGGGAAGCAATTGTTAAAATTTGCTTACAAGGTTCAAAGTTTCGAATTCATTGTTGAAATAGTTACTTTAATCAAAGATAAAGAGCGTGAATCTCATTCCATTATGGGTCAAAGTATACAGGGTGTTGTTGATTGGAAATTCGCAAGCTTCTATTGGATACTTTGAATAGTGTCTAAGGCCTGGCCATACGTCTATGCACTCGTTCAGGTGTTTTGCCACAAATAGACAACACGCAAAAAAACGTCGTTCGTCGGGGGTCATTCCTGAGAGTTGCGTATACGATTTATTAGTATTTTTTTATTTATTATTTATAAAAGCGTTATTTGGCAAGTCATTTATGAGAATTACGTATACTAATTTTCTTTTCTTCTGAGTCATTTATCATATTTGAAAGTGAGCCAGTGTTTGTATACAGAAATGAGTATCGGTACACTGGAAGGAGAGCGAGACTTGATATATATATTTAATTGGTTCAATTGGACCGTACGTAATAGAGCTAATGTTGAGATTTTAAATATAAATTAGGTGGTTAAAAAATTTTATATTAAAAAATAAATAATATATAAATGAGAAAATCTTATATAAAAAAAAATAAAAGAAAAATAAGAAAATTTATGAAATCTACCAAATTTTAGACCTGCTCTAATTGGAAATGTCAGAGTTAATCTAAAACGAAATAGCTTTGGATGGAAGGTAAGTATAATTGCACCTTTTTAAAGTCAGCCGAAATCAGGCCCAGATAGTTGTGAGCCTGTACAGGACTTTTTTCGCACGTTTTTCATATATGTCAAACTTAGATATCTTAGAAAAAAAAAAAAGTTTTAGTCACGAAATCAATTGCTAATCCACCACAGTTACTGTGACTAACCCTCCACGGATGTTATTCTCTGCTTCACCCTCCACTACATTGCCGGTAAGCTCACCGGCTCTGTTGGCTTCAGCCTCCCAGTTGGTCCTGACCAGCACAACCACCATGACAATGGCACAAACGAATTGGGCGGCCAGCAATCCAAGCCAAAGGCCCAAGAATCCCAAACCCATTACAAAGCCCATCAACAAGGCCACGGGCAAGCCTATACCGTAGAAGGAAGCAAAATTGATGTTGGCACCAAGAGTTGGTCTAGCGCTGCCCCTCAACACCCCACAACCGACGGTCTGCGGGAAGTTCCCTATCTCGCACAGCCCCGCCACCGGCATCGCGGCGGCTGTTAAAGCCAGTATGGAATTATCGTCCGTGAAAATGTGGCCCCAAAGGTGCCTCATTAATATCATGAACAGCATGGCCATAATACTCAAAAATGTTGCACACAACAATGCTGTGATGGACGAGGTTTTGGCTTTGCTAGGCCTTTTTGCACCTAACTCGTTGCCTACTTGAGTGGAAACCGCTTGGTTAAGTGAAGAAGGGAAGATGTAGACGAGTGAAGTTGCTTGTATTAGAATTCCCATTGTGGCAACGGCCTCAGCAGCGTTGGGAAGGAGGCCGGAAAGGACTATCATGAGTTCATACCACCACCATTCTAGGCACAGGGAGACGCAGCTCGGTATGGCTAAAGAAAGAATTGGCTTCCATTCTTTAAAGCATTCGAGTGACCATCCTTGCCATGATTTCTCACATATGCCAGAGTGGCAAAGATACAGCAAGAGGGCAATAAGAAGGTTCAAGTCCGTGATGGACACGGTCAAGGCAATTCCTTGGATACCAAGGTGGAAGTAATGGACAAGAAGGTAGTTGATAGGCGCATGAAGAACTAGTGAAAAAGCTGCGCTGAGCATGAGAGGAAGGGTTATGTTTTGGGTTCTGAGGTAGATTTTAAGAGGGTTAATGAGAGACTGGAGAAAGAGATCTGGGAGTAAAAATGAAAGATAAGTAGAGGCAATGGATGAGATTGCTGGGTCTTGGCCACAGAGAATAAGTACAAATTCACAGTTCAGCCATAGAGCAGAAATGGGTATGCACGCCAAGATGAGAATTGCGATTGTGCGTTGAAGGGTTCGGCCCATGAGTGTCCATTGCTCAGCTCCGCAGGCTTGAGAAGAGATGGCTTCCATGCCCAGGGCAAGGCCTGAAATGACAGAGTAGCCTGTTATGTTAGCCATCCCAATGGAAAGAGAACCTCCTGCCAATGCCTCCTTCCCCAATTTCCCCATGAAAAACATGGATGTCGCAGATTTTCCATAGACTAAAAGGCCGGTGACGATCATGGAGAAAGCTATTGCATAGAGCTGCTTGATCTCTTCAATCCCCTGAAAGGTAACAACTTTTAACAATTTGACCCGACCACAGAAAAATATAATTGCAAAGAACACAAAGAATGGCCGGCGTCATCTTCGAAACTAACCTTTAAAAGAGAGGGTCGGCAAGCCCCTCGATAACAATGGTAGTCACAAGGGGAGTTTCCAGCATTATCTTCCTGTGGTTTCTGATCCTGCTGGGAGTTATAATTGATAAGCAGGGGCACAGAAGCTGAAATTCCCTGATCATCATCCATTATTGTTAAAAGAAGACCAATTCAAGATTCTCCTCAGATTTTAGTGTTGAAAGAACAAAGGTTCACAGGACTAGGATACCATCAGAAAGAACATTCTCTTCCTCCAAGCCCAGTCCCCCCTGCAGTTTTATATATATGCAGCTCAGTCTCAGGGCTATCTATTGCTTTTCTCTAGAATTTCGTGCCCTTTTTCCTCTCTCTCTCTCTCTCTCTCTATGTGAGCAGAGGGCAGTTAAAGAGGGGAAGTGGCGATGCGGGTAGTTCGTCCTTTTCTTCAAGAGCTCTTTTGGCCGGGACTCTCAAAATTAAGACACCTTTTTCGTTTCTTTTTTTTTTTTTTTTAATTTTTTTATTTTATCTCTTCTTTTGGCTAATGAAGAAGCTTGAAAGCAATATCTCTCTTGAAAATAGTTGCTGGCAGCCCCTCCAAATGCCAAGCACTGAAAGCTGTCAACACATCATCGAAGCCGCCATAATGCCCAAAACTGCTGTTGATGGTCCTTGCCCGCCCCAAAATTAAGCATCCCAGTAATGAAAAACCGTGGGACCTGGACCCATCTATATTGTTTTCTCCTTGCTGGGTATGCATGCATAAATATCAATGCTACGTGTCATTACTGAAGAACCCTTCCTTTTTTTTTTTTTTCCGACTGGTTATAGTCATTAGTGATCAATGACATCTATGTCAATAATTACGTTTTGGGTTACTGTTATATTATTATAATATAAAGCATTTTTTTTTTGTTTTTTATATCTACGATGTGTTATTAATAGTTAAGATTCTCAGAATTAATAGGTTGGGTCTGTTTCTAGTTACCATTATGATCGGCGGCTTGCAAGCACCTTTGCGCTGCACCCGCCACGTGCCTTTAGAAAGCCATGCAGAACTATACCTTCACTCATGTAATAGCTAAAATGCTCTGCATGCCAGGTTTTGATTCAGGTTAAAATGTCTTCGTGGGTAATCCATTTGCTTTCACACACGTGAAGATGGGCCTTTGTTCAGTAAGTGGCAAAACTACAAATAGAGTTCTGCTTTTGTTGATTCAACCATCTCCGTAACAGCACAAGCCGCTGCCGTCCTCTTCATATGGTATATTGCCAGCATAAATGAGACAGGCCAGCTGATAATTATCCACACAAGGAAGCCAGCAGTTGGTATTTACAGTGTAAATAACAGCAAAGTACCTTCTGGCTTCCAGGTCACCACAGACTATTATTCGGCAGAAGAGCACAAATATTTCGTCTTCTCAACCACAGACATTGTTCATATCTATCCACGTGACTACAAGAGAAAACAGAAATTTTTAATAGAAGGAAACTCATTTCCATGTCGAATTTAGGATTATAGCTGATGATCAATAAAGGGTTATTGGGATCTTAAACATTAGTTGTGTGATTCAAGAATTTTACTTAAAAATTAAGAGGAAGAAATAAATAATATATAAGTAAAAAAAATTATAAATTTAAGATCTTAATTTTTTTATTAAAATATAATATCAAATTTATAATTTTATTAATTATTTAAATTTTTATATTTTTTCAATAAGTGATAAAAAGATCAATGGTTCCAATAAGTTAAATGGGTGGTAAATAGCAATTGATTCTTTGTAAAATAGATTCAATCTAAAAGAAATTTACACGTAAGAGAAAATTATTAGAATTTAAAATGTTATTAGAGAATTTCTTATTGAAAAAAAAGAGTGAAAAATAAGTAGGTCCGAAGAATATAATATAAAGGAAATTCGCATCTGAGGAGAAATTATTGATATTTTAAAAAATATGAATTGTCCCGTAAAAATATATATATATATATATATTAAAAAAATAAATAATTTATAAATAAAAAATAAGTAAATAACTTATAAATAATAAAAATTTAATGTAGAAGGATTCAGATCTCTCTCTCTCTCTCTCTCTCTCTCTCTCTATCTCTCTCTTTTTTTTTTTTTTTTTTTTTTTTTTTTTTTTTTTTTTTTTTTTTTTATGTATAAATATATAAATTATATGATTGAATAATTTTATATTAAAAAAAGAAAAATAGATATTTTATAAATAAAAAATATAAATTTGTATAATTAGGTCTACTACATATAATAACAATCGTTAATTAGTTGTAAAAAATTGTGAATTAGTTACATAACGATAAAATTACAAATATGCAATTCAATGATTATAATTATTTTTGTATTGTTAAATCCACGTCACTCCAGCCTTAAAACTGAATCTAACGAATATGTCCCTTTTGAATTCTGATAACTGATAATTACTGAGCAGAAAACTGTGACTCTTAACAATTAGAAAAAGCATGCACTACAACGAGTGATCTCGTCCATGTCTTAACCTTTCACGGAGCCGCGTAGACCGGATCCTTAAAAAACTTGACCAGAATTGGCCGAATGACCCACTCGAGAAAAGATTTTACTCGGACCCACATTTTTATTAGCAGGGTATGCGGATCCAACTGTTATCACGATAAAGTTGGAACGCATCTGAAGAAAAACGAGTGTGCTTCCTTTCGTGTGGGTGAGGAAATTTTGTTCATAATAATTCGAACGAAATTAATTATGATTTCCTGACAGCGATCCTCCCCAGAGTTTTTAACCTCTGCGTTATGTTCTTTGACCAAAGAATTGAACAATCTTCCGGATAAAGGAGCCCACTGTTTTATAAGCAGGACAAAAGAATCCTATCTTTCTGCTTATGATTCCTGTGGGAGATCATATCTGGACCAGGAAACCATTTCAAGTAAAGGCTAAGCAATCCTTAACTGCTCTCAGGAAAATAACAAGGAGATAGAAAAATGAATACGGTTGAAAACACGAAACTTATAAAGATATATATATATATATATATATATATATATATATTTGTAACTGTTTGTTGTAATTTTTACTGTTTTTTTTTTTTTTTTTTGGTTTTTACTCATCATAATCTAATTAAATAAGATAGACTCGTGTGTTCAAGCCGTGCCCTTTTTACCATATCTCCATAACAAAAGTCTCCTAAATAAACAACCAAAGGGGCGCGCAAAACCTCCTAAGCTCTTCCTCTCTGGTAAATGGTAATACTGGACCACCATAAAGGTGGCATTAGCGCCGCAGTAGGATGATCTTTGTCTTTTTCCCTATTTAGTTAGTGAGTGGCGTGGCGTGGGGAAGTTGGGTAATTTAATCAACACAAATGGACAAGCATTGGCAACGCCACTTCACGTGCTTAGAATTCGATGCAGCACTGCAACTGAACATTCTGCCGTGGTCAACTAGTCGTGACCCGACGTTACCCTGAAGTTCCACAGTTCTCGTCTTATAGGAACCCCCTCCGGACGTTGATTCATACAAGAATTAAACTCTCAACTGAAAATATTCGATGGCTGGTTTTGTCAAGTTTTTTCAATTCTTTGTAAAATACCCATGAGCATTGATCAGAATAGAAATTGAGGCTAATTTAAATAGATGGAATTGCCCTTCTGGCCATTAAGGATTTTCATATTTTTTGCCGATGCATCTTTGTACCTGGTTTCGGAAAGAGTTTTCTTATGGTCTTCTTTTTGACTCTGTTTACTCCAAAATAGAAATTGATTAGGAATTCTGGAACTTTGTCAGTGAACAACAGCGTCAGCCTAACGATAGAGGATTATGACATGGACAGCAAATAAATTCAGTAAGATGCTGCCTGCCTCTAAGAGGCAATGTCAGAATTTGAAAAATACAGCCTAACAGTATGGCGGGACAATAATGGATCTAAAACAAATTCCTCACAATTTCAGTTGCATAATGCTTCTTATCGTCCATTAAGATTTTCGTAGCAAATCAATTCCACTGCAATTGTCCAGAGTAGAGGTGACAAAATAATAATATTAAAACTCTAACTTATTTGGGAAAAGAAAGTTCAACATTTTGCAGCTACTCGCGGTAATACATGCAGTCCTGAACTGTGCGTAAGGGTACACCAGATTAACTCCTATCTTGCTGTTTCTATAAGAGGTAACTCATCTTCACAAAATCTCAGAAATCTGCAATTGCAAAATTCAAGTTAAGCACAAAGTCCGCAGAGCGAATGCAAAAACTCAATACTTCAAAAGGAGCAATAAAGAAGAAAAAAAGATCCCGAAGTTCCAACGGAGAAGCAAATGAAATAAAATATGGTGGTCAGCTAAGTGACAATTCTGATTAACAAGATCAGGTTGATAGGGGAACTGGTAGGACCTCTAGATTCATGTACAAAATGCAGTGACACTGCAATATTTTGAACCTATAAATTTGTTGCAGGGAGCAATCAGCAAACTTACATTTATTGGCATTTCAGCTATGACAAGATTGCTGCTTTCTTCAACAACTTTGAGAGTTACTACTTCACCACCAACGACCATATTGATTACAATACCATCTGTAGATGCTGATAGAGTTACTGATTTGAAAATCTCATAGCATATAAGTATCTAAGCTATTTGCATGTAGCAAAAGAACCTGCTGCCAAACAAGTAGCCAGGCGTCTCATATATGATTCCTGCAAAATTAGCACCAAGCAGAAGAGAGACTGTGAAGGAATATAGATGTTAACATTAAAGAAAAGCAGGCCGACATATTAAAATGTTTTCCATTTAAAAGTACAAAATGTGCTATTCTCCCAAGGAATAGAGGCGCCACATAGCTAAGATACAGGCAGTTTTTGGTCAATGATTGCTGGGATCTTCTGATCCTGACAACAGTCCTCTGCGCCATATTTGTAACACAACAGTATCCCCACAACAGGACTTAATCCATAACATTCCATTGCAGAGATGGTCAACAATGTATAAAGCTACAGTAGACACTTCCGGAAAGTTCATGAGAAGACCCCTGAATAGTGAAGTGCATCCAATCTAAGCAGAAAATTTGACTGCCACTGTCAAAAGGTGCTAAAAGCATAAAAGATATAGGAGACCCAAACACTTGATGTGTTTACCTAAAGTTGGCCCAAATATAACAATGGTCAAATTAATCTAAAGAATGTAACGCAGCTTCTCTCACAGAAAAAGTGTTAGGAATCACTTGTCAAGGTACACCGCACCTTCTTTGCTGGCAGCTCATAATTAATCAAAACATGAGCAGAAATAGGTGACTCGCCAGAAGCAAGAAGTGGAAGGCAGGCATCTGTTACAATAATCATGTGGGATTTGCTCTCAACATTTTTGGATTCGCAATCATCTGCCGACTGAGAAGTGACATTCTGGTTCCACATCATTGTTGCTTCCCTGAATTTCTCCAAAATAAGGGTTCGTTCTGATTCAGAAAGATCGCTGTACTGCAATGAAGAGCAACATTCCCAGACAGGGTCAGCAAACATTAAAAGTACATGAAAAGTAGCAAAACAAACAATAGTGCTACAAAATCCAAAATAACTACATTGAAAACTACAAGACAATTGTCAAACCTCACAAGAACAAAATGAGATTGAGCGGATTCCACTTGCATAAGCATTGTACTCAAGAGAGCAGATTATCCACATTCCAACACACACATGCCAAAATCCAGCTTTAGATGAGACATTATGCGAAGTCAAACATATAAAACTCCATTTTCAACAGGCAGAGGGGCTTATATGCACCTGGTGGACCCGGGAGACAACACATAACCAATTTAGCTTTGCCAGTAATTAACTGTCACGCTTAGGAGGGACACTAATACATTGTAATGATCTAACCCCATCATATTCCACAATAAAATTCCTCGTAATTTCACAAATTCTGACGCAAAATTTGATTGGGGAAAAATGAGAAAATACTCTAAGTACTCGCGGAGAACCATCAATTGGCGTGATTTATATTAATAATGGATTCAAGCAGTAAGTAAGCACTACTTTAATTTGGTCTCTTTTAGAGTGGCATAACCCTAGAAGGAACAATCGATACCAGAGAGGCCGCAGAAATGTAAGGAAGGTCGGAAACGGTGGCGCAGACTGCGTCAAGCTCGTCGCGGGAGCTACAGCAGACCACCATCGGCAGCCCACGGCGGCGCCCCGCCACTCCAAGCAAATACACCAACGCCTCCTGCCGATTTCGATTGATGACACGTCAATTCCATTTGAAAAACGCACACACAAACACGCAGACTAACAGGAGAGCGAGAGAGAGAGAGAGAGAGACCATTTTGAACTGGGGCCTATCAACGGCAAGGTAGAAGTGTCGCTGTTGACTGAAAAAGCCAAAAGATGGTCGTTTTATTGAAACTTTATTTCACTATAAACAACAAAGAAATTAAAGAAAAAAGAAAAAAGAAGGACCTGCTGAGATGGACGGAAGCAGGCTGAGAGGAAGGAACAGGAGGAGTTTCGATTGAATCTGTTATTCCCATTTTTATTTTATTTTATTTTATTTTTTTCTTCTTCTTCTTCTTCTTCTTCCCATATTTATCTTCTCTGTAGATGCTCTCTCTCACCGTTTTTTTTTTTTTTTTTTTTTGCATCTTTTCTTAGTTACGCGACGTCGTTTTCAATAGCTAACGGTAGAGACAATTTTCCAATGGGACTGCGGCACCACGTCGCCTGTGCTGATTCGATCTTCCATTCCAAGCCATGATTGATCGTCGTTGGATTCTTTTCTTGCTCTAATGCCTATTATTTTAGACTTTTTTTTTTTTTCATTTAAGTCATTCGAGTTTTAATTCTTAATTTTTTTTCAGCAAAAATAATTTGGTTTGGTTCATAATTTGCACACTAGTAAATTTACAAGCCTGAAGTTTCTCACAAGAAAAAAAAAAAAACTAATATAAAGCTCAACGTAATTCACGAATGTGTTAGTCGACAAACACTTTAAATAATATATATATATATATATATTATAAATAAAAATACCAACGAGTCCTAACCTTTCAAAATTTGTAAACATGGAGCTTGTGAAGTGGGAAGAACGATGTAAACAGTGTAAACTGGACAGACTGATTGAGGGGATAAATAATAAAAAATATTATTAAATTGAGCCTAGGCCCAAAGTGCTGAGTCGGCTGGACGAGACCTTAGGGTCCAACTTATCCAAGCTCGCTTTTAGTATCTCGTAAAGACGAACAGAGAAATCCAGACCAAACTAGTCCGAGAAATTAATCACTGTCGCGTGTTCTAGTATTAATCACATCATTAACACTTAAGTGTTTAATTTAGGCCATGATTAGGTGTGAAGACACACATACCCTGCATTTTTAAATTCACTGACAACACGGATTGCTTTGACCTTGTAAATACTCAAAACCACGGTATCTGACAAAAAAATCAATAAATTTATTAGGAGTTTCATTCAAACCCTAACTTCGAAGCTTCTTTGATAGACCAGTCGAGCTGCTTTATAAGCTCGGTTCATTTAAACTCGTAAAATGTTTGTTTAAAAATCATTTAAAATTTATTTTATAAATTCATTAAAATATTTATTCAATAGGCCATTATTATATATTTTATAAATTCATTTGAATTATAAAAATGGTATTTTTATTAAAATAAAGGTAAAAATATTTATATTTGACATTTTATAAATTTTATACTGTAAAAATTTTGTATATTGAAATGATTTTTCAATTAATTAATTTTATTAAATATTTTTATTAATTTAATTTTATTTATAATAATAATAATAATAATTTTTGTAATTTCAATTATATATATTAATACTATAAAATGAAACCAATAATTTATAAAATATTTGAAATTCAACTTAATCTGTTAGTTAAACAAATCAAATTTAAATATAATAAAACTCGACTCGATTGAGTTCGATTGAAGTCTTATATTTGACTCTCTCTCTCTCTCTATCTCTTCCTATTTACTTGTTTCTCCCACGTCGGAACGTTAATTCCCCACTCTGACTCGATATTTCGTAGTCTTTGTTGTCCTGTTTTGCAGGTATTCCCAGCCCATTTAATCTAAAGCTCATCAACCCATATCTATATTGAATCCTCAGCTAGCACTAGTAAGTCTCCGACGGAACGAGTCACTGACCAGTAGTCCAAGTTGTAGACAAAAATAGGCTCAACATTTACGAGGCTTACGGCTTGTAAAGGTCATCTAGGATATTTTCTAGGTGATTGTTCGATGTCTTTCTTTCCTATTCTGGGAGATCTAGAACAGAAGAACAAGAAACGGGCCGAAAGCATTCTCGGCACAAGTCCCAGGTGTCTGACACGTGGCTTGAATTCCTTCTCCTTCCCCAACAAAGAACGCCCCAAAAAACGCTTGGAACGATCCTCTCTAGAACGACGCTCTCAATCTGACGCGTGGCTTAGTCTGCTCCATTTGTCACTTCCACCAGGTGCACAGCTTAGTGTCTGCCCTCTTCAGTTGCACGCGTGGATATCTCCAGTTTATTTTCTTTTGTCAGCTACACACGTGGATAGTTTACCTCATTTTTCTTCTTTTTTAATTGTTTAATTTTGTACGCTCCGCATCAGCAAAGCGATGTTGTGTTTTTTGGAGTGGACAACAGGGAGAGCGAGAGAGACGAGAACCTTACTTAAGGAAAGAGGAACCAAGCAAATTCGACTCATGACAAGAGCTAAAAAGGAGAATCTCATAGGCCAAAGCCGCCGCCATACCTAATTAAGCGGTAAATTAGACTGAACTTGCTTGTAGCTAGTGTGTATTATTAAGCAATCATCATCATGAGCTCTCTAAGCTCATTCCCTGCAAATATCTCAAAGATATTGTCATCATCTTCCTTCTTATCTTCCTCCGAACCTTCTTTACTGGTCCCTGCTTCATTGCTATTCTTTCCATTCTTTGTCTCACTGGGTTCATCTTTCTTTTTCACATTGTCATTAGGGTCCTCTATTTTTGGCTTCTCCGTGTGGCAGTGATTGTAATCTGACAATGGGAAGTTAGTTTCGGCTCTTCTCCACGGAAATCAATGGCGGCTCCGTCATAAGCCCCGGCCGCCTTCTCCGCCTTGTCGAATGTCCCCAGCCACACCCTCGCCGTCCGCCTTGGGTCCCGTATCTCCTTCGCCCACTTGCCCCAGGGCCTGTGCATTCTTGATTACATTATCTCCGACGGCAAATTTGTCTTCATTGATATTGATGGGCGGGAAACAGTTGCAGCACAGACAAGCCGTCAATATTGCAAGTTGGACGCGTGTCAAGATCAGGAAGGTACTGGCTGTTGGTCCCACCACTGGGAGGGATTGATGACGTGGCACCTTCAGAGACTGGAAGTGATTGCAGCTGCTGCTGCTGATAGTAACGTGGTTCCCATATGATGGGGCCACCGTCAATGTCAATGCTACTGCCACCGCCACCGCCACCTGAGATCACCTGCTTAAGAGCCGAGACCATGATGGCGTGCTCCTGTTCTTTGGTCAAGAAATTCTGGGTGCAACCCATTTCTGGAATTTTATGTTCAAGCCAATGTAATTCTTTCGTGAAGCAAGTTTACATTTAGTTTTGTGGCAGAGAGCGAGGTGCTGGCTCAGGGTTTTTGAAAAAGTTGACTGGGCATTCTGGCAAAAGTCATAAGGCTTTTGTACAGGTGGCTGTCAGCAGGTACGCTCCACACACACGCTTGGGAAGGGTTTTGTGAGACAGGAGAGCAACCAAGAGGTTTCCATTCTTTGTTGGGGCTTTGAGTTGGGAGCTGGACGCCTGTGAGACCTCTCGGTGGGGAGGCTTTGAGTTGGGAGCTGGACGCCTGTGAGACCTTTCGTTGGGGCGGGAGTTGGGTTTTAATTAGGTTGGGCCGCTCAACTAAATTTTATTGCCACGCGGACTGTCCTCGTTTATTGCTGCTTAGTGTCAGAGATGATCGAGCATGACATTCTTTGCCAGATGGAAACCTTGTTTTGTTTACGTCATGGATGGGACACGTGCCTTTTTTGCAGTTTCTATAACCTCGTTAAAGGTTAGACGTGGCAATTTTTCCTGTTTACAATTGGCCGAACAGGGGCAAGTTTATTTTGCCTTAAAGAGATTTAAATTAATAATAAAAATTGTTCATTTTTTTATTCGGTTCCTTTTTCTTATTATTTTGAAAATGGGCACAATTACGTAATCGTAGAGGGCGCTTAGGAAGGTCTACTTGTCAAATCCAATGGTGTCCAATGTATAATCACCATCACATAGCTGGATTATATCAACAGTCACTGATGCATTTTCGGCTTCCATTTCCAGATCTGAATCGGCCTAGGATGGCCAAAGCTGCGTTCACTTGGAATGTCTCACATAGATATTGCTGGTGCGCAATTTACTTTCTGGGCTTCAGGTGCCAGTGAAGCCTACTGGAAAAGGAAACTTGATGGTGTTGGCTGGACTTTATTCATCACCGAGAACATATGGTCTGAGGCTGAAATTAGATTTGATTCAAGCTCAGTTGTCAGCCATAGGAGGCTTTAATGGTGTCCCACTTGGCAATTCCCAATGGGAGTTCAATGTTGCCGAGTTACAGGCACCCGCTATAAAATCGAGGAGTGTAACTGGAGGCTCACTTGGTAACTTCTTAACAAAGTCATAAGCCTCATTCAAGTGACTCCATGCAAGCATAGAGCTGGTGAAATCCCACATTTTAACATAGAATCGAAGACCATCCAACCTTGCACACTTAACCTTCGTGACTGCTAGCTGATAAGATACTTGCAAAAAGTGCTGTCATTGGGTTCTACTCATGAAAATTGAATTTGCGAAAAATGTTCAAGGGCAGCTTCACCATCTCCATGTACACCTTACCCATTAATCGTCAGATTGCAAGACACAATCTCCTTTTCCAGCAAGTCCTCAAAACAGCTTTCTGGCAGTAGAAATGCTTTGACATGTTGCATACCAATCATCAAGGGAATTGCTGATGACTGCATCCTTGCCAAATCCCCTGCACACGACGTAGGCCATCCGAGAATGAGCAAGATTCGGGCTATTTAGTTGCGCGCAGGCCAAAGTCAAACTTAGAATTGTCACGTTGTGAGGTCTTAGCTGATGAGAGAAGAGGAAGTGTAGTATATCAATATTTTTTATAAATATAAAATTAAAAAATATTGTCTTTTTTCTTTCTCTCTTTTTACAATCTCTCTCCTTTTTTCTTTCTTTCGGGTTTTTTTTTCCCTGATAACTGACTCTCCTTAAGTTTTTTCTAGCAAAAAAATGTATTTATGTCACTTCAATTATCCTAAATTGTGACCAAAAAATAATTAAAATATATATCTACATTAAAAAAAATCAATAACCCTACACTATCACAAATGAAGCAAACATCCCTTTCGGCTTTTTCCTTTTTTTTTTTATTCTTCCTTTGAATATGCAGAGACATGATTGATTCCACAAGGATGTATCCCTGTTTATTCCCATTTCGAATGGTAAGAGGCGCATTTGTATTTTAAAATCTATCATACATGAATATTACGGAATTTAAAAGAGGGGTTTATTCAATAACATCCAATATGATTACAAAAGCATGCGTAGGATTCCACCAGAGAGAGTCCAGGTGTTCCTATCGGACTCTGCCACGCAGCTAGCTGTCGTTGAGAACTTCCAGGTTTTTCTTTGGGTTGCCACGCAGCTCGGACGTGGGGCCGTCAGGTGGCCCTATAGCACTCTGCCACGCAGTTGGCTGTCCCAAGGACCTTTCAGGGTTTCCCATCACGCTGTGCCACGCAGCTTGTCCGTCCTCGAGATCGTCCGGGAAGTCCTATCTGGGTGCAGAAAAATTTTGTCCCTTTTTCTTAGAGAGAATTACTCGGCTGTCTTGGGGATCGTCCAGGTGTTTCTCCCGGGCCGCAGGAAATTTTGAGAGAGACTTGTGCAAGGGAGACAACGATAGTAAACGTACGACAAGCAATACTGTAATATTTAGAAATAACGGTGTAGCCATTGTGGTAGCCTGGCCGGTTGCTGGCTCTGCTTTAGAACCGTTTATTTTGCTTTGTTGCACAAGTGTTGCGAGATGATTGATGGCTCCTCCGGTCAACGTTTTCAAAATCAACTGAAAATGTATTAATATATAAGATATATGAAATTTACATTTATTATAAATATTGTAAGTAGTAAATTTAGTTAAATATAATTTATAATTTACTGAAAGATATGAGTTAATTGGTTTGATTCGATTTTTAAAACCATACCTCCAACTATGGTCTCTCCAATTTTCCATGAACTAAAAGTTGCTCGGTTGGTTTTCCATCGAAACGTAATTACGTACAGCGACTAGTCGTCCTGGCGTCACTTTTGGTTCCCTAAACTCTTGCGCACACGTCGGAACGCGCCGCTCTAGGAGGAACACGGTTGCGCGTGCAAAAGCGCCACCAGCTATTACAATTTAGAGAGACGTACAACAAAGGGTCATGTTACACAATGATCAAATGATCGTACTGTAATTACAGAGTTGAGAAAGAGCGAATAATGTTTAACTTCGTATCCCCATGATTTGACCGTCACATTTACGCTTTTATTTTGCGTGTGCAATTTTAATTAATTTGATAAAGAAAAGAGCAAATAAAATAAAATAAATATCCGTAGTGTAGCTCGTTTTCATCTCATGCTTGTATAACAAATTGACTTTGCCTTTCGGTTGGAACTCTGACAGGGGAGGACGCGTATTTCGCCATCACCATAACTATGTATTGCGAAATTTTGAATTTTCGAAAACTAACAAAAACATCTCAGCAACCCCCCACCCTTTTCTTCTCAAGAGGGCTAATGCGTTCCGGCCTCTATTGATTTTGATCTTCGTAGACGAAGTCCAATTCTCTCATTGTGCCGACCCGTAATCCAACGGCAAGGCCACCCCTGCTCGCATCTGCAAATGACAAAGCATAGACCCAACGGGCACATGGGAGCGAACAGAGGGAATAGCAGCCCCCCTCCACCCCTCTCTCTGTTTTAAATCTGCCAGAGTCAATTTCAAATTTAACTCTATAAATGCCGCAGCAAATGCCAAACTCAAGCTATGGGAGATTCGTGTACCGAAAGAGCCCTTTGTAACAAGCTCCAATCACATGGAAGGACAGATAAAAAGGAGGAGTATAAAGGATTCAAAATTTATCGATTATTTAACCACATAACAAGGTCCTTCAATTGAAAGAAAATCCCATTGAAAGCTTACACTTGTTTGGTGTAGCTTCCTACTTGATGAAACTTCCTAGTTGACGAACATAAAGGAGACAGAAGAGTATAGCATTTGTCTTTAATCTTTAGCCCCCACAACAACCACCTAAAATTTGGACCATTATTCAAACTTCTACACAATACCATAGGTACTATAGATCATGTGCAGGCAGGAACACTCGTTCTCCACCAGGTCCGCCTGCCCCCATCACCTCTGAATCTTTTCTTAATTGCAGATCTTGATTTCCTTTGCATGGGGCCCAGCCAATCCAATTTTCTCCTCACGACCCCTCTTTTTGGGGCCGTTGCTATGTTTCAACAAAACCCCAAATAGTTTCAAGCTACCTCCCCCACAACCCCCACTACCTTCATCATCACCGTTCATATTTTTGTTGTCGTCATCATCAGAATCAGTACCATCATGATCATCAGCCGTGGCAACTCCACCAGCCAAAGCATCAAGGGTGGACCCAGAGCAACTTCCTTCCCGCATGATGCGATTGATCTGGTCGGGCCCTACCTTCACGTACTTGGTCAAGATTGCAATCAGCTCGTCGTATTGCTTCTTGGCTTGCGTCAGCTCCGAGCTAAGCATCTCGTTGTCCTTCTTCAGCTTCTCGTTCTCGTCCGATAAACCCGCCAGCCGCGTCATCGTCGCGGACGTCTCCACCGACCCCGGATTCTTCGAATCAGTGGAGGTGGACCCCAGATCCTCTCCGGAGTTGGAAGACGGGGAGGACCCACCTCCTGCGGACTTTGCGACGGCCGGGTTCTGGGTTGGCGCGGACGCAGCCGTTTTCCGGCGACGAATTTCGCCGAGGAGGTCTTTGCGTCCTCGTTGGAAATTCTCGTTGGCGAATTCCCATTTGTCGGGCACGATCTTTCGAAAGCCCTGTACAATGGTAAAGCTTCGCATAAGAAAATAATCGTCATAAACACGTGGCACATGGTTTTCATATTGTATTCTGTATAATAAAAGCACGTACGATATACTAAGTGTGACTCAGCATATATACCTAATAAAAAGAGTGAAGAAAGAAACGAAGAAAAGAGGAAGAAAGAAGGCACTTGGTACGGCTGTTGGTTGTTCGCTGTAGCAGTAGACTAACGGGAGATATCTCCCCGTACGCAATTGGACTTTTGAGTCATTTTTGACCTTTTGCACCTTTAATTATTATATTATTATCATCAACTACTTTTATTAATTGCTATTAATTTGATGGCACGGGTGTTGGTTATTAGCTGTAATAACTCGTCTTTCCTTTTTTTTTTAATGAGAACCCTACAGGGAGAGAATGAAAGGGAGGTGAAAAAACAGAGGTTGATTGCTACCATGGACTATTAAAGCTAATCTAAGACATCAAATCATGTCACACAACACATGGCGGATAAGGCTTTTCTAATTTTGGGAAAACAATTGAGCCAGAACGTATTTTCTGTTTATGTATTAAGAGATTTATTTTTTTCCTTCCTGGGGATATACAATACCAAGTAAGATCTCGAGCTAAATTACCAAGATGTTTTCCATTTTTGGATCCCTTCTTATGGAGTTTCCCAACACAACATTCGAGACTTTCAAGTTTCCCACTCTCCTGCATAACTAAGGCGAAAAGCAAGAGGAATGAAAAGTCTCCAATTATAGATGGATAGAGACCTTCACCTAGTTTTTTCTTTTTTCTTTTTTCTTTTTTTTTTTTTCCTTCTACATCATTATTTATCTTCTAATTATTAACACATACATATTTTTTGCCTGATATGTTCTTGATCTTTCCACTTGTACCGGACCCATATAGATATCCGTAGCCTACTCCCAAAACATTGACCCCCCAGCCTCTCGCCCCACTATTATCTTACCCGATATTTAAGCCCATTTGGTAACTTAAATTTTACCCGACATGTTTCCAATCTATATATATATATATATATATATATATATATATATATATATATATATATATA